>JAPIVC010000336.1:97500-148438 GCA_030586385.1 Camponotus fellah | reverse complement strand
CGAATTCATACATTATATATACATATTTCACACGTATTTTCCCTTACAATAATAATATAATAAAGTAGCTAATAATAAAGTAGCTTCAAAGAGATCTCCTGTTCTGAATCAGATATTTACAAACTCAAGGCCAACAGTAATTCTCCGAAGAAATCAAACTGTTCATTTACATTATCTAGAAATGTGGAATGCAGTTTCTGTCACATAAGAGGACACCTTATAGCGGACTATTTTAAGCTGAAAAGTAGTTCTACGCCGCAACATCTTCAATCAAATATTTCGGTAGCTACAACTGAAGAAGAATCCAACGAAGAGCCTTTGAATATTGAGGATACCATTGCGTTTGTGAAAAAGATACTAAAGCTATTAAAATTAAAAACGTTGTGGTTAAAGTAATCTGTTTAAATAAGTTTGATTGAAATCTTTCAGCGCATTTCGACACAGGCAGTTCAATATCATTCGTCAATGCATCTATAAAAAATTATGTTCCTTCTCAGCCAATATGTAGAAATTAAAATAGAACGTAACATATTTGTTAGATAAGATGGGAAGATTTAAACTTGCTGAAACCTATTTATGTAAATAATTATACAGGGTGTACCAAAAGTCTGGAAACACCTAAATATCTCGAAAACAATGCATTTTAGAAAAAAATGTTTTAGATAAAAGTTATAAGGTTTAAAAAGACGCATTTAACGATACTAATCATTTAACCTTGGATGACCTTGACAAGGTCAGGTCAAGGTCAACTTAATTTTTTTAAATGGAACCCCATATTTTTTATTACAGATTCTTGTATGTAATGTCAAGACGTTTTCAAAACGCATATTATGAGCTCTGTTTCGATAAGATTTGCCTGAATTATGAGCCCTCAAAGTTTAAGCACCGCCGGCATTAGCGTTATCCAAGATGCACCGCGTGGAGGTTGCTCGGTCGGATTTACATCTTTTGTGTGTGTGTGTTTGAAAATTGAGTGAGTGAGTGAGTTAACGAATAAGTGAAAAAATGAGCGAATAAGTGTAGGTAAACAAATAAGCGTAAGTGTGTTCATAATAAATGTTCAAACTGTTGGCCTTGTACAGTTTGACAATGAGCCAATCGATGATAGAAACTGCTACAAACGTTTTCCAACGTTTCGAATCTAATTAATGCCACTTCAGTAATAATCCGTTGTCGTAAGTCATCCAAATTTTGAGGTTTGGTTTTGTAGACTCGGTCTTTTAAATAACCCCAAAAGAAAAAATCTAAAGGAGTCAAGTCAGGTGATCGGGGTGGCCACTCGATTGCTCCTCTCCTTCCTATCCATCTTTCAGGGAAAGTTTCGTTTAAAAAATTTCGCACTTCTAATCCAAAATGTGGAGGAGCACCATCCTGTTGAAACCAAACTGTATCGAAATTTAAATTAAAAATATTGCGAATACCAGGAACAATGTCATCTCGGAGTATAATCAGATACTTTTCAGCCGTTAAAGTTCCCTCAATAAAGAATGGTCCTATTATGTGCGTTCCAACTATTCCCGCCCATACATTTAATTTTTGTGGATATTGGGATTTTGTTTCTCTCATCCAATTTGGATTAACATCACTCCAATATCGACTGTTATGCCTGTTTATTGTACCGTTTAAAATAAATGTGGCCTCGTCCGAAAAAACAATTTTATTTATAAGGTCAGGATGTTCATCGATTTTTTGCATCATAATTTCGCAAAATTCTACCCGGCGATCAAAATCATCCGCAACTAATTCTTGAACAAGATTAATTTTGTATGGGTGATATTTTGCATTTTTGAGAACACGATTAATAGACATTACGCTAGTGTCATGTGCCTGTGAAGCTTTTCGCATAGACAAATGAGGGTCTTCTACAAATGATTGTAATATCTCTATCGAGGAATCTTCATTCGTAGCGGTCTTAGGCCTACCTAATCTTTGCCGATCTTTAACACTTCCTGTATCTTGAAAACGCTGACATGTTTTCAGAACAGTGGCTATCTTAATCGATATTTAATGCCTAAAAATTTAAAGTGTGTATGACTGTGTGTGGAAGTAAATAGATGTTTTCATCGATTAAGACTGAATAAACCTAAAATTGTTCCAACTGAAGAATCTTTGATAAAAATATTACAATCACTTACTGATTTATTTGAAATGGCGCTTACCGAAAGAGAACGAATAACTCTTTTGATGATGCGAGGATACGGAGATCGCGAACGGTCTTTCAGAGAAGTTCGAGATTTATTTAATATTGAGTTTCGAGTTGGTCGACAACAGATTTCTGTAGCCACTGTTCTGAAAACGTGTCAGCGTTTTCAAGATACAGGAAGTGTTAAAGATCGGCAAAGATTAGGTAGGCCTAAGACCGCTACGAATGAAGATTCCTCGATAGAGATATTACAATCATTTGTAGAAGACCCTCATTTGTCTATGCGAAAAGCTTCACAGGCACATGACACTAGCGTAATGTCTATTAATCGTGTTCTCAAAAATGCAAAATATCACCCATACAAAATTAATCTTGTTCAAGAATTAGTTGCGGGTGATTTTGATCGCCGGGTAGAATTTTGCGAAATTATGATGCAAAAAATCGATGAACATCCTGACCTTATAAATAAAATTGTTTTTTCGGACGAGGTCACATTTGTTTTAAACGATACAGTAAACAAGCATAACAGTCGATATTGGAGTGATGTTAATCCAAATTGGATGAGAGAAACAAAATCCCAATATCCATAAAAATTAAATGTATGGGCGGGAATAGTTGGAACGCACATAATAGGACCATTCTTTATTGAGGGAACTTTAACGGCTGAAAAGTATCTGATTATGCTCCGAGACATTGTTCCTGGTATTCGCAATATTTTTAATTTAAATTTCGATACAGTTTGGTTTCAACAGGATGGTGCTCCTCCACATTTTGGATTAGAAGTGCGAAATTTTTTAAACGAAACTTTCCCTGAAAGATGGATAGGAAGGAGAGGAGCAATCGAGTGGCCACCCCGATCACCTGACTTGACTCCTTTAGATTTTTTTCTTTTGGGGTTATTTAAAAGACCGAGTCTACAAAACCAAACCTCAAAATTTGGATGACTTACGACAACGGATTATTACTGAAGTGGCATTAATTAGATTCGAAACGTTGGAAAACGTTTGTAGCAGTTTCTATCATCGATTGGCTCATTGTTAAACTGTACAAGGCCAGTTGAACTGTACAAGGACAGTTTGAACATTTATTATGAACACACTCACGCTTATTTGTTTACCTACACTTATTCGCTCATTTTTTCACTTATTCGTTAACTCACTCACTCACTCAATTTTCAAACACACACACACACACACACACACAACACACGCACACACGGCAGAGAGGGTTTGGAGTCCATAAATACTACGGGAGTGACGAACCGTGGGGTCCTTATCTCTGTTGCAACATGCACACACACACACCACACACACACCACACACACACACACACACACACACACACACACACACACACACAAAAGATGTAAATCCGACCGAGCAACCTCCACGCGGTGCATCTTGGATAACGCTAATGCCGGCGGTGCTTAAACTTTGAGGGCTCATAATTCAGGCAAATCTTATCGAAACAGAGCTCATAATATGCGTTTTGAAAACGTCTTGACATTACCTACAAGAATCTGTAATAAAAAATATGGGGTTCCATTTAAAAAAATTAAGTTGACCTTGACCTGACCTTGACAAGGTCATCCAAGGTCAAATGACTAGTTAAATGCGTCTTTTTAAACCTTATAACTTTTATCTAAAACATTTTTTTCTAAAATGCATTGTTTTCGAGATATTTAGGTGTTTCCAGACTTTTGGTACACCCTGTATATATACATATGTATGTATATATTTATTTATTCATTTTACGTATACAAACTTAATTTTTCACAAATCTGCTATATTTTTTGTTTATTTCATATCACATATTTCTGTTTTTAAACTACATTCTAACTTATCTTAATTATAATATTAATATTCTGGTTTTGAAGCTTTCGCGGCCAATGGAATCATTAATGCAAAAGGTTTCCGGATGGATGCCGCGTGATTTGACAGCGTAATGCCGACGTTTCGCAAACGTTGCAGTTTGTATCTTCAGGGCTGAGAGCTCCGATATTGGGCTTTCTTGGGTTGTGGGCCTTATATATATTTCCAAAGGGTTTTCCATCTGCGAGAAAGTATTCTGTTATGAGGCCCCCTGGTGGTGAGAGTGTATACTAAGGACGGTGTGCCATATAGTGCTTGTTTGATAGCCTTTGTCGCGGTTGTCGGGATGTTTTAGAATTTCTAGGGCTTCCCGATGTTTCCTGGCAAAATAGTTTTGTGTGGAAGCTAATCTGGTTGTTTTGTCATATTGCACCGAGTGTCCCGTCTCCATCCAATGTTCAGCTAAGGCTGATTGACTAAAATGAATGTATTTGGCACATTGTTGGTGTTCTTTAATGCGTGTACTGATCTTTCTCCCAGTTTCTCCTATGTACACTTTTCCGCAGGCGCAAGGAATCTTGTACACACCTGGTGTATCCAGGTGTGATCTCTGGTCCTTGGGATTGGGAAGCAATTGCGCAATCTTTCTTTGAGGTTTGGAAATTACTTTGATGTTGTGTTTACCCAGGATCCTGCTAATGCGTTCTGTTGTACCTTGGAGATACGAAAGGATCGTCCACTTCTTATCTCTCTTATCTTTTCCTTCTTCTTCTTTTTTACTCGATATCTTAATATTGGAAATTTTGTTTTTTAGTCTTTCTGTTGTTCGAATGATGTCTTTCCTGTTATATCCATTCTTGGTCAAGACCTGATTAAGATGTTCTAGTTCTTCATTCAGGGAAGTTGGTTCAGAAATTGTTAAAGCTCTGTATATCAATGAACTAATGACAGAATTCTTTTGAGAGGGATGATGATGGGAAGTAGCCTGGAGGTAACGATCCGTATGTGTTGGTTTTCGATAAACCCGATGGCCTAAGGTACCATCCTTGTTCTTCTTAACCAACACGTCTAGAAAGGGGATCTGATTATTCTGTTCTGTTTCCATTGTGAACTGAATATTGGGGTGCTGGGAATTGAGAAAATCGAGGAATTGAGGAAGCGTTTCTCTGCCATGGCTCCAGATGACAAAGGTATCAACATATCGGAACCATGTAGAAGGTTTGAGAGGTGCGTTTTTCAGGATTTTATTCTCAAAATGCTCCATGAAAATGTTGGCAATAATGGGTGAAATGGGGGATCCCTGCTCCAGAAGTTTGTTCATAGAACTCTCCTTGGAATTGAAAATAGGTTGAAGTTAGGCAATGTTCTATTAATGGGAGAAGATCTGCGGCGATTTTGTCAGACTTTTTAATAATATCTAGTGTATCTTGGACTGGAACATTCGTGAACAAGGATACTACATCAAAACTGACAAGAATGTCCGTGGTTTTTGTCTTAATTTTAGTAATCCTGCTCACAAAGTCCATTGTATTTTTTATGTGGGAATCATTGAGTCCTGTAAGGGCTTGGGAGAGGTTTGACAAGGAGACGGGCTAATTGATAAAATATTAATATTATAATATTACAGAAAGTAGATTCTTAAGTAAATTTAAAATGAAACTCAATTAAATTAAAAGTTATTATATATTTCGTATTAAATAAAATTCGTTTTTCTTTCTCGTGTTAATATTAAATAGCGGATTATACAAATACTTTCTGAACGTTAACAAAAAGCTATAATTATTACGTACGAATAAATATAAATAAACGTATAACTTACATGTTACTTAATTAAAATTAAAAATTGTTCGTCTGCATTTGAAACCTATATCTATATATTGTTACGTCCAGACCCTTGAAAGGATGGGCCGTATGGAAGAACATAACTTACTTACCCCGTGACACACTTTCTTCGGGCGTGTGTATGGATCGGGTCGAACGAATGTGAAGGGCCTAACACAGGTCAGCGACCGAAGGTCTCTTTAACTCTGCGTTTTTATGCCTATTCGTTCGGTGGTCCCTTTTTGGTAAAGGAATTTAATCCTTGTTACGCGGGATAGGACCTAGTGCGATCTTAGGGTTTAGGGAAGAGAACGAATTAAATAATTAAATTCTACATTAAATTAAAAAGATACATATATTATAAAAAAAAATAAGGAAAGAAAAATACATCTTAGCAGTTGTAGATATGCATAAGTATGTGTATGTATATATTCTCGAGTATGTGTTAGAATTAAAGTATAGTTAGAATTAAAATTTTCTAAGTTCGGCGAAACACAGGTCCAAATTAAAAAACAATTATAAAATTAAGATAAAAGGATTCGCCAAATCTAAGTTCCAAATTATTCATCTATTTCCTAATGATTTCTCAGATTTCTCCCAAAATGGTGGGTAATACAAAGGAAAATAATATAAAGAGGAAGAAAAAGAAAAAAAGGGAAAAATAAAAATAATAATAATAATAATAATGCGAGGAATAGGAAATTAAAAGAAAATGAAAGGGAGTAAAGAAAAAAAATAGAAATGAAGAGTTAAATATATATAAAAAAAAGGCTTAAATGAAATATAAAGATAGAAAACAATACGAATTCTTGGTAAATAAATCAGAAAAGGCAATTAAAAGGAAATGAAAATTAAGAAATTGTTCATGAACCGCCTTCCGAAGATTCTCGACGAACGAGGAATTGTTCGTGAACCGCCTTGCGGAGTTTCTCGACGAACAGGAAATTGTTCGTGAACCGCCTTACGAAGATTCTCGACGAACAGGGAATTGTTCGTGAACCGCCTTGCGGAGATTCTAGGCGAATTAGGAAGAACTAGGAATGAGACTGAAGGAGAAGTGAAACAAGGATTGATTGATTGATTGATAATAATTAGTAAAGATTTAATGATTATTAAACTGTTTAAAATTATTTGTCAGACATAGATTTTAAAGTATGAGATAGTAAGATATGGAAAAGGGAGAAAATAAAAATTACTCAAATTTACTCACAACTCGTTGGGATCACAAAAATAAGTGCGCTGATAAAATTGCAGTGGCTGAAGTCGGAGGTTTATAACATGAAGAGCCGAGTAATGGAGATGTTCATCAGAAATTTCATATAATGCACAATTAAACGTTAACAAAATCATTTTCACTGTGATATAATACAAATTAATAATTTAACTGCATAATGCAAGAAAAGGATCCCCGAGGCTAAATAATTTTAAAATTGAATGACTGAATCTTGACTGGAACTCTCAACTGTATTGCTTATAGTGCTAGTTGAAATTAGTGAAGCTTATTAGTGAACGCTTAGTGGATCCTCGCGCCTTGCGTTTGCATTTTTTAAAGTTGTTGCTCCTCCTCCTTACTGGATGGTGGGAATTTTTTATAATAATCTCAATACTCCCTTCTTAAGGACAAGGAGGCTGATTTTTGGGAGGAGAAGCGTTTCTTAAGATTTTAATTGGTTGAGCCCTTTGGCTTAAGACTTAGCTCCATCCAGTAGAGAGTGGGAGCTGATTATTTTATCGCTTGACGATTTAGGGAGCGCTTGAGGGTGGCCTGTCGAACGAGCGCACGTGCAGTATTAATTTCATAAGGTTTATTTTTCTTTTCGTCAATTTCTCGACGACCACAGGATCTTTATTTAGAATATCGAGATAAGCTGGTTTCATAGATACGGATGGTTCGGGTTTCTTATATTTCCGAATCTCATAAATTAAAAGTTTATTTAAATTTTCTTTAGTGCTATCTCGACTGGCCACTCTGGTTATTTACGCGGGTTAAGTTTCGTTTTCTTATGCGCTGAAAGATTGCTTACTTTTAAAATCAGAACCGATTTTTATTAGTTTCTACGATATCATTCTGAAAGAAAAGAATCGTGGAGTCCACCGGACGTAACAATATAAAAATTATCTTAATTACGAATACATATTTACTACGCTTTATTATATATCAGTTTAAAATCATTTTTAAGTCTAAATGATATATTTATATGCACAAATTATATACAGCCTTAGTCAGAAATATTAAGCATTCTTATTTTTATGACGTATGAGTATTTCTTAATATTATATTTCTTAATATTACATAATTGGATTTCCTAATATTTTTGGCCAGAAGTGTATATCGCATATAAATTGTATATCATTTTATCGTATAAATATTTTATCATATTTAATTACATTTCGTTTGCCATGCTTAAATAAAAAAATATATAATCAATAATATTAACATTATATACGTTTAGAAAATATATATAATCATGTGTACGTATATAAAGAAACATATACAGGGTGAGCCATTTTAATTAACGCACGCAATTATTTCGGAAACAAAGCATTTTAGAGAAAAATGTTTCAGACAAAAGTTTTATGGTTTCGAGTGGGCTATAAGATGGTACCATTGGTTTGACCTTGAAGAGTCATTTGAAGGTCACGTGAAGGCCACCTCAATTTTTTTAAATGGCACTCCCTACTTTTTATTACATATTCTTGTAGCTGACCTCGAGAGCTTTCCAAAACATTATAATTAAATTTTTTTCATTAAGTACTTTTCGAATTATAAGGCTTGAAATCTTAATTTTACATAAAATATCTAATAAAATATTCATTTTTCGGTTATCTTACCTTAACATATTTATGTACAAAATAATGGGAGGAATCAATTGGTGTAAAGAAAAAACGTAGTTGTTTCGAAGAAGAAATATGTAATTGCAATTAACAATTACATATTTCTTCTTCGAAACAACTATGTTTTTTCTTTATACCAATTGATTCCTCCCATTATTTTGTACATAAAAATATTAATGTAAGATAATCGGAAAAACTACTTAATGCAGTATTTTGTTTCCGAAATTGGCAAAGAGCAAGCCCCTTGGCAATATGAAAGAACATTCCGTATATATTAGCTATAAATCAACCACATTAAGATAACAATTGTATCATCACTATAGAAATATTTTTTTATATTTTCTGATAATTATTAATTGATTGTTTCTGTTTTGGATTATAAAATAGATGATATATAAAATCGTGTGCCATACTTTGCCGTTTTATTTTGCTGTTTGATTTATGCAAAAAAGAAAAATTCTAAAGAATGTTAAATGTCAAATGTTGAATGTAAAATTATTAGTACAGTATCTTGTTATTTAAATAATTTTTTAATCAAACTTTAATATTGAAAATATGTACATTCTAGGAACATTTACGTAAAAATATTATTAAATTATCACTTTATTAATCGTAAACTATATATATGTGTGTATATATATATATATATATATATATATATACAGGGTGGGCCAGATAAAGTGTTACAGTTTAATATCTTTGAAACGGCTAGATGGATCTTAATGTTTTTGAATTCGATTTTCTCGATTTGATGTGCTTTTTCACGTGGACTTATTTTCATTTTCCGCAATCGGCCCTTTGTGGGGTGGGGGGCACCAAGCTCCGTTTTTTTAAATGGCACCTTCCCAAAAAATTAATATTAATGGATTCTATGTTGAAAAAAAAGTAACTTTTATTCGAAAAAATTTTTTTACAATCATTAATTTCCGAGCTACAATTATTCAAAATTTTTCGGAGCGCCGAACTTCACACTTATGTGAAACATTGTTTATACTCTCAACCTTAGGCAGTTGTGATCTAACACCTTTAGATTTCTTTTTATGGGGATACATAAAGGAAAAAGCATTTAGCACAGTTCCTACTACGAGAGAAGAATTGGAGGAACGAATTCGGACTGCTTGCGCATCAATTACACCAGCTATGCTATTCAGTGTTCGCAGAAATATTATCGAAAGATTACTTAAGTGCTTGGAAGTACATAGTATGCTTTTTGAACACTTATTAAAATAAAAGTTACTTTTTTTCAACATAAAATCCTACTATAGACTAAGATTGTATAAACACTGTTTCACATAAGTGTGAAGTTCGGCGCTCCGAAAAATTTTGAATAATTGTAGCTCGGAAATTAATGATTGTAAAAAAAATTTTTTCGAATAAAAGTTACTTCTTTTTCAACATAGAATCCATTAATATTAATTTTTTGGGAAGGTGCCATTTAAAAAAACGGAGCTTGGTGCCCCCCACCCCACGAAGGGCCGATTGCAGAAAATGAAAATAAGTCCACGTGAAAAAGCATATCAAATCAAGAAAATCGAATTCAAGAACATTGAGATCCATCTAGCCGTTTCAAAGATATTAAACTGTAACACTTTATCTGGTCCACCCTGTATATATGATGTTTTAATAAACAGACTGATAATTAGAATAAAGTTAAATCCTGAAAGATTTTTTATTACTTATATTTTGTCACACATAAATTTATAAGAACATAACATTTAATCTCAAAACAAATCATAACATTTCATATATTTCCTAATTTCTTAATAAACTTTTTTTAATTTCTATATAAAATATAGTAAAAGTAAGATAAAATAAAATAAAATTTATTAATGCTTATTTAAATAAAATTACTTTGATTTAGAAATAAAAGGTGATGTAAAATATAAAAGTTAAAACTTTAATTTTAACATAGGATGAGTTTTAGTTTTATTATCAGTCTTTCACAAGTTTTAATTTTATTATCCTAGTCCTATCAGGCTTTTCCATATTCAAATCTGTAAAAGAAAAAAACATTGCTGCTAAATTTAAATTGCATACACATTTAAATTAATTTAAGTTTTAAACTTAAATAAAAAAATTTTAAATATACTATTATCTATTATAAGATTTAATAACATAGCATTAACAAAAAAATTTTAATTATAAGAATAAATAATCACAAATATTAATACATACTTTATCTCAGATAGTAACACGTATTTCCTTAATTCTCAGTTTTTTCTGACAAATGTATTAATGTAGGTAAGAATAAATATAAGACAATCCATCTGATGTTCCTCAGGAACTTTATTCAGTCCTAAGATTATAGGTAGCATTCCTTGTACTGCAGGAGTACATTCAGATGTGAGCTATTGTTTTAATGCCGAAGTTTTAAGTGCAGTCTCCAATGTGCTTGCCAATGAGGAGATATTTTGGGAAGACTGAACCATTACTCCACTTCATCAATTGTTTCTCGCTTCCTCTTCTTAGATATATCTGCTGATGGTCTTTTTTTGATAGTTACATTAGCAGCCATGATTTTCAACATGCTTACAGATATATTGTCTGAAGTTGATGATTTGATTGAAGCAAATAAAGGAGAACATGCTGCCATGAAATGCACTGCAGAGAGCTTTTCATCATTTGTACCTTCCAAATCTGCATTTATTTAAAAACATTAATATGACTAATATTCCAAGTTATCAAAATCCAATTTATAAATATCAGTCAGCATATAATAAGATAACTGTATATAATGTGCGCTATAACTTCTCACCTGTTAAAGATTCGCACAAGTCAGCATTCCATATATCTAAGCTATCATTAGAAGTTTAGATAAATATGTTGAAGATGGGGCAAGAAGTAAAGTTTGCGAAGCGGGAACTGTTTATGGCATAGACGTTGATAATTTGATGTTGTTCTATATAAACATAAATACAATATATTAGTTATTTTAATTACTCATAATTAAATAACAGACATTTAATTACTGAGGAAAGAGCGATTAAGAGCCACCGCGGATGATAGTGCGTAAAATTTTATAAAGATTAATAAATCGCGAAAAATAAGACGCGAAATAAGACATATGTAGCTATTCAGCCCCACACCGACATCCCTCTCGCCTATTTGTAGAAATAATGAGAACGCGATTAGCTCCGCGTAAACCAGTAGCTCAGTTGGTTTAGAGCAGTCGTCCGGCAAGCGAAAGACTCGGGTCCCGATTCAGCGACTTCGCCCCGATATTTTTCTCGCTTACATCTCTGCAGGGGGATAAAGAGGAGTCTTATATAGTATTCTCGAATGGAGAATCTACCTTGGTTTATGCACCAAGTAAAATATATGCATATGTCTTATTTCGCGTCTTATTTTTCGCGATTTATTAATCTTTATAAAATTTTACGCACTATCATCCGCGGTGGCTCTTAATCGCTCTTTTCTCGTATATCGTGTTGTTTAATACATTTCAGAGCCTAATTCTTTATCTATTTTAATTTATTTAATTACTATTTTATACGAAAAATATAAATATAAAAATAATTTACTCACTTTCTAGGTTGAATATAATTAACAGGAAATATTAAATCATCAAATAGTATCCAAACTGATTCATATTGCATGATCTGCACCCGCACTAGATCTTGTTTGCGTTTGTATAACTTTTCGGCGCTCTTTTCCAAACTCCTGTCGCAAGCGATAAAACTCTTTTTGTACAGCAATTCCTACGAACACAAAATATAGTTATTAGTATTTAAAACTTCTATTCACTGGCCATATACAAGTCCTAACCTCACTTTATCATTATTATTTATTCCACTTACCATTGGTGGTGTTACTAATTCCCCAATATCATGTCTTTATCACTTTTCTTTCTATATCCCTTCAGATTTTTTTTATACAATACAGGATTGCTTTCACTAGTTCTATTAATGTTCTCCACATGTTGATTTGCGTTTCCGATACATCATTATGATCATCATCAATCACATCTGCGTCTTCATAATCCATATTTTTTTCAAAATTTCACCGAACTGTCAATTATTAATAAATAATTATTAATAGAGTAGTTACAATAGCAAAACACATTTGCAATTAACGACGTTTTCGAGCGATCTTCCGTTTTCATGTTCTAATTTTCCTGAGTTTTCTTCCTGCGTTCTGATTGGTCGAGTGTAAGCGTAAGAGTAAGAGTAGACGTAAGAAATAAAAATAATTCATTTTGCTTACGCCCTTACTCCAGCTCTCTTAAATCGGAAATAGCTCTTTTACTCCTACTCTTATTTCTTACGTCACGCTTACTCCATCTATTATAGACAACGCTTTATAATTTTCTGGATCATGGATGGAAGTATAACATGTAAGGGTTGTTGGGCGGTAGTGGTTAATTCAGAGTGTGACAGATGCAATATTGCAGCTCATCCATCGTGTATTTCTCGAACAAATCATCCTATTTTAAACGGAAAGTTTGTTGACTGTGCAGTCCGCTCCAAGCTGATATTCTTTCGAGCATTCAAGTTATGATTCAATTAGAATTTGCAAATGTCCGTGAGGAGATTAAGAAAATGTATCGCTCTGATATGAAAAGCATTAAAGCTGATATTCAGCAGCTGACAGAATTGACCAAATTCAGATTATGACAGAAGATTCATCGCATCTCACCCCGCTATCCTCATCATTTTCGGAGGAAAGCCTTATTGAAGAACTTGCGGAGAAGATGATCTTATAGAGAAAGAAGATCTTATAATCTTATCTTTTACAATTTGAATGAACCTATCTTAAATCAGGAAAATACGAAAAACGATAATGATTTGGCTCGTTTTGAATTCTTTTATTCCATACATAGCAAATGTTATGACCATGAGATTAGGCAAGAAACAACATTGCGAGACCACTAAGGGCTACATTGCGCTCAAAGCAGGATGTCATAACTGTGTTAAGAAATAAAACAAAGTATACGGAACTAGTAAAAATATATCAAGATCAAACGCCTAAGCAAAGGAAATATTTTAAGGATCTGCAGCTACATTTGAAACAACTAAAGGAAGCGGGCGATCAAAGTAAAACCATTTGCTGTATAAATGGTTCCGCGGATCATTCAGACATTTCAAAGAACCAAGTTAAAAAACTAGATCAGCCCCCTTTGATGTACTATCAGAATGTTCGTGACTTAAGGACTAAATTAAGTGATCTACATTGTGCAATTTTTACTGTCGCAATTGACTGTGACGTTATTGTGTTTACCGAAACTTGGCTAAACGATAGTATCGCCGACTGGGCTCTGAGCTGGGCTTACACAATTTTAAGGTTTATCATACTGATAGGGGTTTATAGTAATTGTTTGCGGGGTGGCGGAGTGCTGATAGCGGTTCGAGATTGTTTTTTGAATCGTTCTTTATGTACTTCTGTAAATTGTTTGGAACAAATCTTTGTTAGCGTCCACTTCGGGCATTTAAATATTATCATTGGTGCTGTTTGCATTCCACCGTGCTCTAATTTATCTGTATATGAATCTCACTGTCTTGCGGTCGAAGAGGTGATGTTCTCTATGCCGGATATTGATATTTTGTTGGCGGGTGATTATAACTTACCAAACGTACAATGGTTCAATCAAAATAATAACTTTCTCTCTTGTTACGTATCTCCTAACAGTCAATTATTTGAACAAACGAATACAATTTTGCAGTACTTTAGTGAATTTAATTTTTTGCAACATAATTTTATTATAAATTCAGCTGGAAATAATTTAAATCTGGTTTTCTCTAATCTAAAAAATATTCATATTTGTTTTGCGCTTGAACATTTGTTGAAGGCGAATGTTTATCACCCTCCTCTTACTCTGTCTCTATCACGGTCTTACATACAGGTCTGGAAACTCAGACCTTTTTTAGTGGTGGGGGAGGTCTCACTTAGTGTGTCTATTTTCGGGAGTTCACGGCTTGCCTGCTAGGCAATCTAGAAGTTGCAATGCGAGACGTATGTTAGAGAGAGACCGACTACTGCCTTTTATCTCTGTCTCTCTCGCTCGTATGCAACTTCTAGATCGCAGCGAACCTAGCAGGCAAGCCATGAACTCCCGAAAAACGGACACACTAAGTGAGACCTCCCCTACCATTGGAGTTTCCAGACTTGTATGTAAAACCGTGGTTTCTACCATTGGTTGTGCGAGCGTCTCCTCTGAGAACACCAGAGTTGTTAAGAGATTTTAATCGTGTTGATTTTAACAAAATTAATAATTACTTAAGTAGCATAAACTGGGATGATGAATTAAATGATTTAGAAATTAATGATGCGGTTCGTTTTTTATATTATCACTTAAACTCAGCTATTGATTTCCCGTGCTGGTTAAATCTAAACGGAAATCTTTATATCCTGTCTGATTCTCTGGGAATTTAATTCATCTAATCAAAACCAAACGGGCTATGCACTTTCATTACAAACATACTTATTTGTACCAAGATTACTTGCATTTTGCGCATCTTAGATCAAGCTGCAAGGCTATTTCTGCTAAATATTTCAATCAATACACAGCGAGCGTAGAAAATGCAATCGGTAAAAATGTTAATGTTTTTTGGAGATTTATCAACTATGTCACTCTATGAGAAAAGCCAAAGTAGTATCAAATTTCCTTTGTAATAATTACTCCTTTTCTGGCGATCCTGCCGTTATTGCTGACAGCTTTGCGGACTACTTCGAATCTGTTTATACGAGTGATAGTGTACAGCTTCCTTTCGCGAACTCCAAGCTCGATTTAAATTTATTGAATATTGATATATCGTTGGGTGAAGTCTTTAAATCCTTGAATACTTTAAATCTCAATTCGCGTCCACGTATCGATAGTATCCCTCCGAGATTTCTTAAATCTTGCAGATACATTATGGCAAGGATACTCTGGATAATTTTCAACAAATCATTACAATACGGAATATTTCCTGATGATTGAAAGATGTGCACTGTTACTCTGATTTTCAAGGGTGAGATCTCCACTATCCAATTATAGACTTATCTGTAAGCAGTGCACCATTCCGAAACTTTTTGAGAATTTGGTGGCTTATAAACTGTCTTCCTTATTAAAAAATTTTATAATATCACTAAATAAAAGATAAAAGGCTACAAAGGACCAGCGCAAAGGTTAGATATGTGCGAAAAAATTAAACGGTAGATTCGAATTTAACCAACCGAAAGAAATGTTTATTTAACTTTTTATTAAACAAGACAAACGCTGCGTTTCGATCCAATTCGGATCCTCTTCAATGTCGAAAAGCAAAGTAATAGACAAAATTAAATTAAAGTTAACAGTCGTGGATAATATAAATAAAAAACAAGAAAAAACGCAACTCAAAATAAACGGTAATAAAAAAGTCAAAAAATCAGAAGTACATAAAAACGGATGGTTCAAAAAATTAAATAAAAAATTAATTAAGATACGCAACGCATTAATCGTAATCGTCTGAATGACGTAGAATGCCGAACGTAAAAACCGCTCCATATTCCCCGTGTGACGTGGAAATCAACAGCTCCCTTCAGGAGGCAAAAACCGTAAAAGCAATCTCACACAAACGTCCAAATTATTTCCAAATGAAAAAAGGTCAAAGATGCCAAAATCAATGACCGATTAGAAAGTAATGGTCCATGTTGTGTGTAAGAAAACTTTGATAAACGTGACAGAATCTACAGAAAACAAAAGAAAAAGACAAGAAAACGACAAGAAAAAATAGAATGAACAATATGTCATTGAACTCTCAAAACGGAAATAAAAATCTTACATACAAAATAAGGTTGAAATTAATAAATAGAAAAATTACTTAAATAAGAATTAATTACATACCTAAATTGAAAGAAAACGCGAAATAAAAATCACACGAAGGGCGAGCAAGTAAAACACGACTTAGCATTCCGAAATACAGTGCCGAACTGAAATATATGAGACGAGTGTCGTGAAGTATAAAAAGAGGGGGTGTGGGAGAAAGAAGAACAAACGTCACGGAAGGAGAGAAGACAAGAACCAAAGACAGAGAAAAATTTTTCAAACACAATCAACGCGAAAACTTTTTAATGATCGGCAAATAGAGCTTATCTAAGAATTCGGTATCACTCTGAATGTTAATGCTATGCCTGTGATTAGAGATATGTACCATCTCTGCGATTAATCTCTTATTATATCCGGGTTCTTCTTCCAAAATAGAGACGTTCTCCCAATCGAATTCATAATCCTCCAATCTATAAAGGGATACAACCGAGAGAGCACCAGAAGCTTTATTGATATCAGAACGATATTCTTTAATTCTAGTTAGTAATTTCCTTTCAGTTTGCCTCACATACGAAGCATTACAATCTAAACAGCTGATTTTATAGATAACATTCGCGTGATGGAATTTAGATACCGGATCCTTGTACAATTTAATAAAGGATTTTAATCTGTTGTTAACAGTGAAAGCCAATCTTCTGTTCATATAACTCTTTATGTTAGAAACAAAATCTCTTGGAAAACTTGAGGAAAAAGGAATGGTGAAAAAAGGAGTGGAAGAGGAGGGGGAAAGAGCACTAATATTATTATAACTATTGGAAATTAAGAACTTTAGTCTTTGAGAAATAGTATGAAAAATGAAGTTAATAGGATAGCCATTACTTAATAAAGTTGAAATAATAAAAGAGAAATTATCATTATGAAAAAGTGAATGAAAAAGTTCAAAGATTCTATCAGTCAGACCAATGATGACCCCATTTTTATGTGACAGAGGATGGTATGAGAAAAATGATAAAAATTTCCCTAAAAAAGTCGGTTTCCTACCAGTTAAATTCTATATGATTGTTATTAATAATGATAGTTGTGTCTAAAAAATTAATACTATTATCATTATTATTATTATTATTTGAATATTCAATGGTAAAACGTAATCTATTGTGAAGCGAGTTATAAACATGGAAAATATACTGGATGTAATGTTGAGGAGCAAGGATAATATCATCGACATAACGTACATAAAAGGGAAGGGGACGGGGAGAGACGAAATTGTTCTATTCTTCAAATCCGACATAATAATGTTTGCCAGTATGGGGGAGAGTGGAGAACCCATGGGAGTGCCAAAGATCTGTTTATATATAACATTGTCAAATTGGAAGTAAGTAGAGTCCATGATCAGTTTTAAGGAAATCAAAAATTCTTTATAAGGAATTTTAATTTTATCCCTAATTAAATGCCATCGTTTGGCAATTTCACCAGGAACTAGATCTAATGGAACATTAGTAAAAAGATTCTCTACATCCAATGAGATTAAATACCTATCATCTGTGAACATATTATTAAGTTTTTTTATTAACTCAAAGCTATTTTCAATATGACTATTCGGATTCGATAAATTTTTAAACAAAATGTTATGAAGGAAAGACGCCAGTGAATAAAGAGGACTATTATTGCACGAGATGATAATACGTAATGGGCAATCTTTCTTATGAATCTTTGGCAGTCCGTAGGCACGTGGACACCATCTGAACTCATTAGTGATCTATAAGTACTGCATGAGATGTAATCATGTTTACGCCAACGCTGTAATTCTCTCAGTTGAGAAATAACTCTGTTTCACTCTCTGTTTGTCTGTTTGCGGTTCACTATCATGTAAGTATCACGGTCTGACAAAAGGACATGCATCTTATGAAATATTCAAATTTGTCAAGAGCAACCATAACATTACTCTTGTCAACTTTTGTTACAATGACGTCAGGATGATCAAGAAGGAATTTTTTTGTAATTTTAATTAATGAAAACAAATGAGAATCAATATTTGAGAAATGAGGAGAAGACGATAAACATTTATTGAGAGTCTGGACTGATAAACATCTGATATTGTTGGCTGATTCTTGATCCAATCTGGAAATATTATGTTCGATATTTTTAATAAAGTCAAAGACAAAACGTTGCGAATTAGGATGGGAACGCAAACAAAATTTCTCCCCCAATTGGAAGGATCGAACTTCACGAGGAATATCAGACTTTGACAAACCAACTGTGGTTAACCGAATTAATAAGAGACAAGTTGTCTTTTGTGTGAAAATTATTGGGATTAATATGTACATTGAAAGGAATATGAGAGGAAGGTAGAGGAACGGGAATAAAGGAATAAGAGGGAAGGGGGAGTTATTCATGAAGACGAGAACCAGTGAAAGATCTAAGTTTACTTTTGGAAGGAATCGTGAGAGGAAGGGGGGTGACGGAACAAAAATATTTAATAAAAAGAACCTTAGGATGAAGGAGATCAAGCTGTTTTTTAGTAATCCAATTAAGTTTGTTTCTGATTCTCTTGTTTTCCAAATTATTAAAATAATTAAGAGAAAGACGCTGCCTACTAATAAACTCACTAAGAATGCGAACCGGGACCCTATTAAACAGAATCTTAGAACATCGCAGTACACTGTGTTGTAGATATCGTAATAGTTTAAATACATCGGAGATCTCGATTTGTAACAGACGCCTAATAGAATCACGTACAAAATTTCTGTAAGAAGAAGATGAATTGATATCAAAAAAGCGAATAACATTATTAGAAAATTTAAATAAATGTTGCGGAACTAAGTTACCTCTTTTACACTCTCTCAAGAAAAAAATTTTACATTTAGTGGCTATAATTCTTTTGTTGAAACCACTCCAATTCTTAAAACATTGCTTCACATTGCTTGCGAAACATCGATCGATAGAATTAAAAAAATTAAGTTGTGAGACACTCATAATTCGCCTGAGTAATTTTATAATAAATGAGCAACATGGCTTTGTTGCGGGTCGCTCAGTTTCGACGAATTTATTGATTTTTCACGATTACGTAATTAATGCGGTCGAGGAGGGTCATCAAGTCGGTGCAGTGTACACTGACTTTAGGAAGGCCTTCGATTGTGTAAACCATACTCTGTTATTTTGCAAACTGCGGGCAATGAGCATTGATAGCGTGTTGCTTCAATGGTTATAGCTTTATCTCTGACAGACATCAAATAGTCAAGTATAAGGGTGCTACCTCTAAAAGAATTAATGTTTCCTCGGGCGTACCAGAGCTCTCATTTGGGTCCATTACTATTTAACTTATTCATTAACGACATTAAGGATGTGATAAAAGAATCAAATTTTTTGCTATATGCTGATGACCTAAAAATTTTTTATTGAGTGCGCAATGACTGTGATGCTCAGTGTTTGCAAAATGATCTATAATCTTGAATTATGGTCTAAAAATAATCTCCTTCATTTCAATTTATCCAAATGTCACATTATCAGTTTTTTTAAGAAGAGATTTACTGTGTTCAATAATTATACACTCAATGGAACTATTCTCTCAAGAATTGATTGCATGCGTGATCTTGGTATTATGTTTAGCGCAGACTTAACTTTTGACATGCATTTCCAATTTATTATTAACAAAGCAAGTAAAATAATGGGATTTGCTTTTTGGATGTATAAATTTTTTAAAAATATAAATACTCTAAGACTACTGTATTGTTCTCTTATGAGATCTCAATTGGAGTTCGCTTCAGTTATGTAGGCTCCTTATCGAGCTAATCACCATAATCTTCGGATCGAGCGTGTACAGCATCGTTTTCTTCGCAGAATTAGTTTTTATTTGAGGGTACCGATGCATTACCTACATCACAATTATGATAATTTATTAGACATTCTTAAGTTACAAACCCTCACAAATGGAAGGAAGCAAATCGATATGGTTTTTCTCTTTAAATTAATTAATGGTATAATTTGCCCTGAACTATTGGTAAAATTAACTATTGATAAAATTTAACATTCCGGTGAGATCACTTAGAAATCGGAAACTATTTCATGAAGAGGCACACCGTATGTCATATGGCAAATATAAACCGCTTAATCGGATTACAATGTGTGGCAATCAAATTGTGAATACTGTTGACTTCTTCGATCCATGTTTAAATTCTTTTAAGCGTAATTTAAGCAAATCACTATCTTATTAATGTAATGATCATTATTGTTTCTATCTTAGTATTGCCTGCTTATTTCTTTATTGTATCAAAGGCATAGTTAATCCCATTTTTGTATTAAATAAATAAATAAATAAATAAAAAAAAAATATATATATATACATATATACATAATGAATATATATATGTATATATATATATACATTTCATGTGTCCAATTAAAGCAAATTAATAGCTGAAATTATGTAATATGGATTTATTATTATTATTATTAAAGCTTATTAATTATTATTATTATTAAAGCTACATATTTATTATTATTATTATTACTATTATACATATTATATTCGGGCCTTCGATACGGTCGATTCAAATAATTAACATTTATGTACCGATCAATTTATTATGCAGTCGATAATCTCTCGCATGATAAAAAGATTGACACAAGTATTAAAACTCACCCTGTGATATATCCATTTTCATATAAGTACATACACATATAATACAATCAGGTGCGCGCGTAACAATATACATATATACAGGATGTCCGATTCGTGAAGGACCAAACGAAAAGTGATGATAGATGGATCAAACTAAGAAGAATAGTCCTCTACCATTTTGCAGAATTCGCAATAATTATTAAGTAATAAACAAAAAGCGGTCTACCGCTTTTCATGCGCCGGGAGTTTTGCTTATTACTTAATAATTATTGCGAATTTTGCAAAATGGTAGAGAACTATTCTTCTTAGTTTGACCCAATCTATCATCACTTTTCGTTTGGTCCCTCACGAATCGGACACCCTGTGTATATATATATATATATATATATATACATATACATATATATATATATATATATATTGCGGCGTTTTTTTCAATTCAATTTATAATTTTTCCTCGAGGTGTTAGAGAGGAGGATCGAAAGAGAAGCGAAAACGTTGTCAAAAATACAAGGTGAATGAAGGAGAATACTCGCGCTCGGAGGAACAGAGATGTTCCTCCGAGGATGTTTGCGCGCGAGCCGCGGCGAAGCGAAGTCCTCTCCAGATCTCGAAGTTAGGCGTCAGATACGGTCTTTCACGTATCAGTTTCGTTAAACGCCAAAAGAATGCGAAAAACGCTAGCTCATTTCGCAACGGACCGACTAGCTCGCCTAACGGTAGAGGGGCAGGGTCTTGGGAAAAATTAATTGATTATGCGGGTTTTGCTAGTTCGAAATTCAACAAACACAACGAAATTCGACAGTCACGAAGGCTAACACTCAAGTAAATTACGCGAACTTAATAAAGAAAAATATAACAAATTTATTGAAAAGAAAATAATATAGTAGAAAATAATATAAAAAATAAAATAAAAAATATAAAAGAATATAAAATTATAAAGATAAAATAATATAAAAGAAAATAATACAAAAAATAAATAATAAATCAAACCAAGAAAGAATATTCACAATAAGGAAATTTGGAATAACGAAATATATAACAGATTAAATCGACAGCGATAATAATAATAATAAATAGATTGAACCAAATGTTTGCACGAAATCAATAACCTAAGAAAGTGCTAAGTCATTTCTGGCATTTATTCGAGCTTATTTTTATGGTTAGATTCTGTGAGGCCGAACAGCATTTCAAAAATGTAACGGAATTTTAACACTCAAATCATTGACTTATCGGTCTTCTCTCTGTAATCTTTGGCTCGTTAATCGACAGCAATATGTTCAACAGCTTGTAATCGTGCGAGAATGATTAATTTGCAAAGACAGAGAATCTCGCTTGCGACAGCCATCGGACGCCGGTTTTCGTCTCGGCGTAACGCTCTTGTCTTATGCGACATTCTTAGATTTCTCAGAAAGCTCATAAAATGCTCATAGACGCAATTTCCACACATAACGAGCGCGACAAAAATAGTTCGATACTTGCACAGTCGAGACACGCAACGGTCATACTCACATACACGCTAAATATTACACGAAAGTCACACGAAGATTGCGAGAATGCTTTACGCGGCTTCGACAATTCTGTTCGACAGCACGGATAGCGAACGCATTCCTATCGATTTACCGCACACGTGGTCGATATATGAGAGCCGGTCGCTACGCGTTTTATGACACCCTGAATCCCGGAGAGAACGGTTTCTTATCGACTATGGTCAACGTTACGATCGTCCTTGATACCTCGGTCACTTCTCTTCGGTCGCCCGAAATACGCAAAAATCGAAAGTTCGGCACAAAGCCCGAGGGACAACGAGATACAAAATAGCGACAGCGACAGAGCAGTCGATCTTCGGACAGAATCGCGTACGGCTCACAAATTAGCGATGGGCAACCTCACCGATACGTGCTCCCATGTCTTCGGCTCCGTCCTCTCCTTGATCTTAACAACGACAAAGTGATGACACACAATAGCGACAACGAGAAAACTTTCTGCAAACGATTACTTCCATCGAGCGCCCCCACCAGAGTGAGTCCCTGGATTTTGCGATCCAGGCCAATAGCGGCGTCAATTCCTGCGCACACGGGTGCGCGGATTCGCGGCCAATCGCGCCGCGACAAGTGCTGTATCAATGCGCCCCGTGACGCTGTATCGAGAGCCGTAATGGCCCTGAATTATTCAAAATTTTGCGGTCGACGACCCGGCTATCGGCGATCCTTTTTGAGGCCGATCGTCCGTCCTTCACCCTTAGAGGATAGCGTCTCTTGTTCTCCCTCAATTGAAGGGACTAATTCCATCAGCGGCGTCTCGCTGTTCCTCGGGCGCTATTTTCTCCGATAGCTTGCAGGCTGAGAGCGCCGTGTCGTCGGTCGTAAAAATTCCTCTTGTCTTCCTTAGAATATGCTCTCCGGCGGGCTGCCCGATGTACAAAATGATATAGAAAAAAAATACAAACAAAAATAATTAAAAACGACGTAAAATACAATAATGATTTGCCTCTCCGGGGATTCCGATCGGTTCTCGCAATCTTTCTCTGGCGCAGCCGCTTGGCTCGCGCTCCGTAAAGATTTCCTAGGCGGATGGACGCGCGTCGAGACGGCAACGTCACAATATATATATATATATATATATATATTATATATATATATATAATAACCTGCCATAATTCATTTGAAAATATAAGAAATATTTGTAAAATGTCACAAGACAAATAAATGAAATATATACACATATATACTGACAAAATACGTAGATATTATAGATATATTACAAATAAGCAAGTATGTAACAAATGTATAACGCGGTTGAATTAGAATCTGCATATACGGTAACAATCTATCGAAATAGTAGAAGATATCCCATATGCTTATATTTCCCCAATAACATATTATTATATATATATATATATATATATTTCAACGTTGGAATTTCGTCGTAAACTTTAATTCAATGGTAAGTGTGTGTATGTTCGCATATACATATATATTCGTATGAGCGCAACCAGATTACATATGTTTACCTTTATAATTATTCGGTCCAACAAAATCAAATTAAATTAACGTATATATGGTTTATTTACTCCGATTCTTTATATGATTATGTTTTTTCAATAGTAGTTGCGTAGAAGTATATATCTTTTTGTATTAATTTTAATATAATGGTCAGGTTCATTTTGTCGTTCCTTTATTCTATATGTTTATATATACTACTTCTAGTTATATGACTGGCTATCAGGTTAATAGTGACAGTATGACAATTTTTACATACAGCATTCATGGTTATGCAGGCATTTAATTAGTAGCAATTTCGCAGTATGCACGATATAAATATGGATCTAAGTAGGGAGAATATACCGATTCTAACTCAATTTTCCCATTGGTGCGAGAGAGAGCTCTGTAAGAGGGAGAGAGATAGAGAGGTATCTGAGGGGCGAGGAGATGGCTGCGCGGGTGAGCAGGGGGGGTAGGTAGGGCGAGGGGAGCCGCTCGCCGTCGGGTGGGTAAACGGAGGGTCGTGACGTCACGCGGCGGGGACGGCGAGGGGAGGGAGCGGGCAGGGGAGGGGCTTCGGGCGAGAGCGAGAGGTACGGAGGCGCCGCGAGCGAGGGAGAGAGGGAGAGAGAGCGCGCCCGGAGCTTCCTTAGACGCGGCGCGCTAGAGGAGAGCGCGTCTGGAGCGTCCTTAGACGCGGCGCGCTAGAGGAGAGCGATAAGCGGCGATCGTCCGAGAGGACGCGCGCGATAGGCGACCGCGGCGCTTCCGGCGGTTCGCGACGTTGTTTCGACGCGCGAGACGGATATAGATATAGTCGATTTTAATAAAAGTGTTTATAATAAAAATATATATAGTTCGACCTAAGTCTGGAAGAGATATTAATTATATGTATGTTCGCGGGCGAAGGAAATATTCGTCGTAGATCGAGGAGAGAGGAATGTGACGTAAATCGAGGACAGATAATGAATGAATGAGCGAGTTAGGCGTAAAAAATTTTTTATTCGATCGCAAAGTTACATGCGTTCGTACATATGCGTAAAATTTTTTATATGATTTTTTATATGATTTTTTATTAGATTACAAAGTTACACGCCTTCGTACATATGCGGGGAATAATACGACGATCGCAGTCGTCGCGCGCAGTTTTACAAATTGTGATAGAGTCCGAAGAGCAGAGCGTGCAATTCGCAGTCGATCAGGTCGTTGGCGTTGAAATGCTCGTGCCGGCGTATCGCGTCCGGGATATCGCTGGGGTTGTCGGTCTCCGTAGCGATATCGAGGAAACGCGATAATTTGGCGTCGACGGCTTCGAGCACACCGGTCAGCGACGCGACGATGCGATTGACGCATAGCTCGAGAGTGAACAGCGCTCTTACGGTGGAGTGAGACATAGATATGCGATTTTTAAGCGTCTCGAATCGCAGTGTCTTCAGATTGTTTATCTTTCCGAATCGAAGCGTCATGTTTCCGACGATCATGGACGTTGGAGGGCGCTCCTCGTCCGTGTCGCTGTCGAAATACGGCAGTATGTCGCCGCGCAGAGCGAGCAGATCCCTCCACATTTCGGGCGTCAGACATATCTCCTTTCCGTGGCAGTCTCCTAGGACGATGTCGACTTGAGATTCGCGCCTCACGGTTACGGAGATGTCGATGTATTTGTACGCCGTTTTGGTCAGAGGGTATCGCCTTCCCAGTATGCGAATAGGATGTTTCGCGAAATTAATCTCGCGTTTAAAGAGCCAATTTCTGGTCCATCTGTCGAGATGAGAAAAAAGTCGACGCGTTATCGCGACGGAAACCAGGAGCACTCGGCGAGATAACTCGCGAATCGCCGTATACTCACTCGTTCTCGGTGTACAGCCGAGTCTTCTTGATCGCGGGCGGGGTGTCCGAACGCTCGCGGGAGGCATCCTCGTCCTTGGCGTAGTCATCTCGACGGTTAGACGGGTGCGGCGGAGCGACGAAGGGACTCGTCGTCGGCGGCGTCGACGGAGTCGCGGGCGTCGCGGACGGATCCCCGAACACTCTGCGATACTCTTGTCCGAGTCCCGCGAACATTATCGGTCTCGCGAAGAGAGATTCGATGTTCGTGGGAAACAGGGTGGTGCCGTTAAAGTCGGTCGCGAAGAGAGAGATAGATTCGTCGAAGACACGTTCGTTCGGGCTCTGACGCGCGTTAATCTCGAGTGTATCGAGGGAAATGTCGCGCAGCGATCGAGACCAGTCTTATATACGCGATTTCAATCGCCGCTTCGATATCATTTTTCTCGACGCATTTTATGCGCGCGAATTAATGCAGCGGAAGTGATTTAGAAAATGGTTTGTTAAATGAAATCTTAATGTAATCTTAATGTAATCTTAACGTTAGGTTTTCAGGATTTCCTGATCTCAGTCGTCATCGTCGTCGTCGTTGCGCGGTCTCTCGAACGACGCGTATTCCAGGCGATACAGCTTGGAGACGAGTTCGCTCAATCGATGGAGAACGCCATCGGCGGGGCATTCTATTCCCAGTACGCGAAGATCGAAGGCGCCGGCCGAAATTATCGCGTCGGCGAATTCGCTGTACGCGTAATATTCGCGTTTCTTCAAGAAATAGAGATTACCGTCGGCGTGGCGAAAGGCCGCCGTTATCGCGGACGGTATCCCGGAAAACGTATCCCACAGAGCGCCGTGCTTAGTAGCGGTCATGGTGCAGTCGTTTATCTCGGCTATTTTATCGTCGTTGTATATGACGTAGCTGCGTCCAGCGTGCGTGTTTATCGCGGCGTTTATCCTAGCCTTGCGCGGAAATCCGATGTATTCGACGGATCTCGGCCATCCCGCTTTAAGTTGAAAATTCGAATCGGCGAGGTAAACGGAGTCGCCGACGAATATCGCGATGTCCCCCGACGGTCTCTGATACATGGCCGATACGCGAGTGAGATTGCGGGGGAGAAACTGGAAGTAGTCGGCGAACGAGAACGGCGCTCCGTAGCGTCTCTCCCTCATGTCGATGGGCCATACGTTGCCTTTGCGCGCGACGTACAAGCGATGATTCATGATTAACGCTCCGTCTATGCGCTTCAAGGCGCATAGATCCACGGTGGCGTCGTCGTCGTCGGTGGCGGCGTTGTCGAGGTCGTCGTCGTCGTCGTCGTCGTCTCTCTCGATCCGTAGAGATTTCGCACGCTTATGACGTCCTCTACGCTCAGTCTGAGCGGATATCGCCTTTCCTCCGAAGGCGTGTACGCGTACATGACCGAATCTTCCCTCAGACTGTGAGTCAGACCCAGAGTGTGGCCGATCTCGTGCGTCAGTGTCTGAAGGAGATACAGCTTATCCGACGGGGGTCTGGTCAGCGTGATGTGCCACGGCTCCGTCTCGTCCACGTGTACCTCCGTCACGTGATCGGCCGCTCCCGTCGGAAAGAACGCGTGAGCGACGGCCGATCCCGGTCCCGTGAACGGCGACGGACACGAGTCCCCGTTGTCGCTGTTCTCGTACGCGTGAGCGCCGGATTGATACGATATCAGTATATCGGGTCGCTGCGTGTCGCGCGAGAACGTCAGGGAGGATTGCTCGGACCACAGAGCGAACGCGTTCTGAGTCGTGCGCAGAGTGTCTCTGCTGGCTAGTCTGAAGTTCCACGTGAGATGCGTCTTCGGCCACTTTCGCGTCAGCGGGCTGTAAGCGTGAATGTCCGCGACGCCGCATCGCGGCCTGCGCATGACGCGAATCGTTTCCACGGTCAAAACGCCGTTTCCAGGTAGACCGTAGTATTCCTGAAATAACGACAACGCTTCGCTCAGTGAAGTCGCGTTGTCGGAGGACGACGACTGCTGATGATTCTCCTCGTTCTCCAGAAAACCGTAGGTTCTCAGATAGCGAGTCGCTTCCGCGACGTCATGGTCGGTCGGCGTCGCCGCTACGGCGGCGAGCAGGGATATCGCCAGCGCGAGCGATGACGCGACGCGCGTCATGGTTCTCTCTCGAGAGGCGAGCGCGCGGGGGTCGGGACGGTCGCGGACTATCGCGCGAGAGAGTCTTTCGGCGATATCTCGCCCCGAGAGCGCGAGGAAGCGTCGGGCGAGAGGAGAAGGAACAGAGGGGGAGGGGAAGTGCGTTCGGACGCGCGAGAAAGGAGAGATCGAGGGGAACGGTCGTTTGCTCGTTTTTTAAAAAAATGATCGTTTATTTTTTAAAATTTACAATTTTCATCGTAGCGAAGATATAGGAACACGCGCGTCGAATGACGCATAAAGTTATATAGTATATTATTAATTAATGTATAGTATATTATAATGTATAGTATATTATAATGTATAGTATATTATCTGGATACGCGTTAGTCGAAAAGAGATAAGTACCTCGATTAAAGCTCATCGTCGCTCGAGTTTAAAATCGGCAGGTCGATCGAGCTGAGATCGTCCCCGCCGTACCACAAATTCGCGGGAGAATCGCTGGCTTCGTAGACACGCTCGACCTTATACATATGTTCCGGTACGAGCGGCTCCATGCCGAACAGTCTTCGTAATCGGAATATGTCCGCGAAGATGTGGGGCGCGCGCTTCTCCCATTATTTGTGCAACGATTCGTCGCACCACAGCAGATCCAGGTATCGGCGTCGCGCCCGCTTCGTTCTCCGCATATGTCGCATACGGCGTATATTTATGAAGCCTTTTAACTCCATCTCCTCCTCGAACTGAAAAATAAAAACGTCGTTAGAATGAAAAGGAGAACAAAATTCGAATAAAGACGAGAGGGGGATAATACTTACGTTCCATCTCGATATCAAGTTGAGAATCGCGTCCATTAAGTTTCGTATGCTCATGATTTTCCATTCGCTCATCCACGATACGGCCGTGTATCCTTCTAGTAATCTTTGCAGATTCGAGATACAGCTCATTGTTCTCGTCAAAAATAACGTTGGGAAGCACTTGGAACACTTACTATTAACGCGAAACTCGTTCTGAGGAAAAGCAATCTCTCGACGTTAATTTATACCTGCGATATTACTATCGGCAGGTGGTCGCAATTCCGCTGAACGTCAGCGCAATAATCTAATGCGGTATAGAATAATAACGTAACGCGGAAATGTAACGGGAAATATAATATAACGAGACGCGATAATTTCTCGATTACTTCTTAGGAAGTGCAAGAAATTGCGTGTAACCGCGTACGCGTGATACGAGTCGATGTTTACTTTATAAACATTAATATTATTTTTAAGTATTAATATTATTTTTTTAAGAATTATTATTTTATAATATTTTTCGAAGTATTAATAATATTCTTACGGATAGGCAATAAATCGACGTACGCGCGAGGAAAAAGTTAGCTTTGATAAGAGTAGGCGCGAAACTAATCTACAATGCGGTAAAGACGCGATAAAAAATAATCGTTAATAAGTTGATAAGACTATGCGTAAAAACTAATCTTATTAATATGCGTACACGCGTGATGCGTCTCTATTCACATATCGCGCAATTGATAGCGTCTCTCCAACCACCAGTTGTGCAGTTTGCACACGTTTTCCAAGGCGCAATTCTTCGCGTGGTAGGAGCACCGATAGACGCGCGTCGCGGATAACGTTCGCAGGGGTCCGATATCCTCGTAATCGGCGTCGATGGTCTCGATCGTCAGGTCGCGCTGCTCCGCGACCTCTCCCGCGATGTCGATCAGCCACTTCTTCTTCTCGTGACCCTTGACGTAGATCGTCATCGCGGTGTTCGACTCCAGGTCCCTCGACGCGCGATATATCGCGTCGCGAACGATCTGTCTCGCGCGCCTGTATTCCACATGTCCGTCGGTCCAGTGAAACTCGTGATGATTCAGAGTCAGCCAACAGGCCTGCGACTTCTCGCTCTTCGTCAGCAGATTCCAGGACATCGGCGCGCGAAACACGTGATGCGTCAGATCTCTGCCGTTCGCGAGTATCGCCACCTCCTTCGTCACGAATCGCTCGTTGACGACGAAGCCCTGCAGATCGACGAAGATCGGCGGGGGGACGACATCGCCCGTAACCGTCGTCGCCGTCGTCGCCGTCGCCATCGTCGCGATTAATCGCCGAGATGAAGACTGGCGCTTGTTCGCGTCTCCCGGACGCGGACTTTCTCGGCGTTTTGGCGGTTTTCCAATCCCCTCTCTCCTTCCGTTCGTCTTACAGGATCTTACGCACGACGTTCGTCAGCGGATTGTACTCCACCACGCGATCGTGAATGAGACAGTACGCCGTGGTGTTAGAGGGAACGTTCTCTTTACAGTCGAATTCCAGACGAACGTCCACAGTGGCGCTCTTGACCGCTTCGTTTTGGCGGGAACAATCTATCACCACGAGCGGACCGCAGTGTAAAAATTTATTCATAGTCAGGAGCGTCTCGTCGCTGGCGGATCCGTAATACGTTCGTCGAAATCTCGCGTAGGCGTCATACAGTACGGCGATCTTGTTCTTATCGAAGTCCAAATTCATATCGTCGTACGGATAGAAGTCGGAATTGAGATACAACTTTACGTTGGTCAGATTGCACGCGTCGAATCTGGAAGCGTCCTGCGAGAGGACGTTCTTCCTTCCGGTCTGTAACGCGAAGATGACGTAACGCGGTTTCTCGAGCTGCGTGGCCGCTTTCACGGACCACGAGTGTTTGGTCGTGCTCTGCAGGAGCGGAAACTCGTAGAGATCCCACGAGCGAAAGGGCGCGCTCAGGTATCGGCCGCTGTCCAACGTGCGCAACAGCGATAATCTATTGACGTCATTCAACACCACGTGCGGCACGCGCCACTGTATCTTCGTGAGCTCGACTCTCGGCTCGTATTCCTCGCGCGATAACACGCAATTGTTGTCGTTTCGCGCTCTTATCAGAATCAGCTCGTGACGCGCGTTGATGACGACGCGCTTGTAATCCTCGCAGAAACCCAACAGCGTATTGAGAGGAACGCAGAAGTTGAAGTCGCCCGTCGTCGAGACGCTGCTCGCTCCGCTCGTGAGATCCCATCCGGCGTTCTTCAAGATGATACCTCGATCGTTCGTCAACGATACGTAGTTCTTAATCGTGCTAGTTATTCCAACGTTGCGATTACGATCTATCTCCACGCCATCGAGCTCGTAACGTATCTCCTCGAACATAAAGGCGACGCAATTGTTCGAGAGCCATGCCGATGCCGCGGACGGTCCCTCAGCGGCGGAGCCCGGCTTACCTGACCCGCCGCTCGACGCGGACGGCGGATTATTCTTCGTATGCAGTCTACCTTCGACGTAGAGGAAACTCTCGCACGGCAGCGTGTATAGGTCCTGCTGTTGTATGGGTATTCGTATCTCGTCGCTATATCCGAAAGTGGTGTTGGCGTACGGATTGTACGTGTGACTCTCGATCTTCACGATACGATCGTCGAAGACGGGTTCCCCGCCGATGCTCAGGATGTCTCGCATTTCGTCGAACTATCGCGCGGCTCTCGGTACGACGAAACCCATGGATCGCAGAAAAGCCGCGTTGGAGGCGGACAACCCTCCGACGCTTCTCTCCCTCGAGCGCGCGACTCGAGTTCCCGCGACGCGATCGCGGAAGCCGCTTCTGCTGTCGCGATGCGGCGTCGTGACGTTAGATTCGCCCACGACGAGCATCGCGCGACTCGCTCTATTCCCGTCCTCCTATCTCGCCGCGTTCGCTCTATCGTCTGCGTCGCACGTGCAATCGAATCGAGATCTCCTCGCCGCGAAAATCGATCAATCGACCGTCCTGATCGACGACGCGCAGCGATATGTCGGTCACGAGTCGCGCGATGACCGGCAGATAAATGATCTGCCTCGGGATCTCCGACATTTTATATCCCGGCGGAACGTTCGGCGCGAATTCGTGTATCGCGTGGGCGGATTTCCCGTTCACGTACGCGCCCGTAGTCAGGTTGCACTCCACGCGAATCGTGTTAACCGCGATAATGCTCACCGGCTCGTCGGACGCGTACCATTTGTTCGGTCGTAATACGCGAGAGGGGGAAAAACCCAGTAGCGATCCGATATTGTTCGGTTTGCCGAAATTAATGCGGTACGCGCATTTAATTTCGCTCCTCATAGTATTATCGTTACCGCGCAGCGTAAGAACACCCTCGCCGTTGGCGCTTCCGTTCTCCTCGTCCTCGATGTCGTACAGATACTCGCCGTCATCGCTGGCGCCATCGCCGTCGTCTCGTTCCCCGGTCCTCGCGCTCGGCGGCCGTCGCTGCCGTCGCCGTTTTCGCAAAATCGCGGCTCTCAGGTACGCGCTTATGTCGCGCAGCTCGTAGGATCCGATCGGGATCGTGATCGTCTCGTCGTTGTCGTCGAAGTAAAATTTATTGTTCGAGGAATTCACGTTCGGAATCGTGTTGTAGGTCTCGAAATTAGTCAGACCGAGTTCGTAATCGTCGTCGCTCAGATCGAGAGGCGGAAAGTAGCTCGCCGTGAGAACGTTGCTTCTTCCGGTCAGCGTGAGAATCAGCGACATGATGACGCGCGCGCGATCGCTGTTAGAGACCGAAGGGCTTCCTCTTTCCTCCTCCCCAATCGATTCGTCGAAGGAAGCGCAGACACAATTGACCGCAGACGCTCTGATCGTACGTTTGCTGAGAGTCGTGATTGTACGCGATGCGCGTGTTCCGTCCGAGATAGCGCTCGAGTTCCCGCGGTGGCCGAAGATTGCCGAAAGCGTCGAAGTAGACGGCGTCTTTTCCCCTTTTAGCGTACGCCACCCAATGCGTACCCGGCCCCGAAGCGTCGTCCAGGTTCACGATGCCGCTCTCGTCGCGACGAACACGCGCGGGTAACGCGTCGCGCATGAACACACCTCTAAAGTGACGCACGCGAGCGCGCGCGGCCGCGTCGCTCAACTGTTCGTTCGTCGTGACGCCGATCGGAGCTATGACGTCGTCTAACGCGCGCGGAGGCGCTTTTTTTTTCCTCTTAACCGTTCGCACGCTTCGTTTAGCGATGCTTCCGCCGCGCTTGTAAGGCGCGAGATACAAACCGCGACCCTCCATCGCTCTATTGTGCCGCTGCAGCTCCTCCAATCGTCGACGCGCGGCCTTGCCGTCGTTCACCATCTTCGCCACGCCGGCCGCTCCGCCGATCAGCGATCCTAGGGCTCCGAGCGCTGGCAACAGCGACAGGAAACCGCCTCGTTTCGCCACAGGCAGAACTCGTTTTCTCGTCGTCCTTCTCGTCGTCCTCTTCTTGTCACTGCCGCCGCCCTTTCTCGCGCCTCTTCGCGCTCCAGTCATGCCCATTCCTAATTTCGTCTTCGCCTTCATAGCCGCCTATACGGCCGATGCTGCCACTCTCTCGCCGAGAGTCGAATCCCCGACCCGGATGCGTTCGAACGCTCTCGCTCCTAGCGCTCGATCCGCGACGTGTCGATCGGCCAGATCGCCGCTCCGCGAATAGGCGATATCGTGCTCGCGGCAAGCCGCGTCCAGCGGATTGACGCCTCGATCGCCTCGCGCGAGCCGCTTCGCGAGACGAGTACCGGGACCGCAAAACTGATATTCCGGTATGTGCAGTTCGAACGGAAGGGCGTTTATAATTCTATTGAGCAAACCTCCACCGCCGACGACGGCCGTCGCGGTGTCCTCCGCGTATCTCATACGCCGCGATCGCCGACTCGCTCATCGTTACGCCATTTCGTTCGCTATGCACACGCCGCAGTCTTTGATGCACGGCGGCGGACCGTCGATGTGATCTCGTTGCCCCGGCTGATTGTGATGCTTGTGACAGAGGCGATAACGCTGCACGTCCGGATCGTCTTTCAGATGTATGGGCAATTTCTCCCACAATCGATGGACGTAATCACCGTATTTTTCCAACAGAAGCCTCTTCGGAATGTATTCCAACTGATCGGCGCTGAGTCCGAGAATATTGGAATCGTTCACCAATAGGATAAACATGACGAAGCGTAGCACGCGCGAAGGCGTCAAACGCGCGTAACTTTATCGCGTCGCCGTCGATCGGACACACCTAACGGCGCGATCGTCTCTCCCCTCTATATACGCTCGCGAGCGCGAATCCTCGCTCGTTGCTCGCGCGCGCGATTCTGCGCATCGACGCGCAGGTTCGCTCGCGGCAACGAGGAGGAATCGCGAGAGAGAGAAAAGCGATGCGTTTCGTGCGTCAGCCGATCGCGATAAGAGTGTCCAACGTCGACGGTAAGACGCGCCCGATGAGCGAGGAACCGCGAAAACACGGTCGTCTGTTACCGACCGCGATTCGCTGCGTAATCTGCGGTCCCTCTAATTGCGGTAAAACGAACGTGCTGATAAGCCTTTTGGAGAGCCCTCACGGCGTACGATTCGAGAACGTGTACGTTTACTCGAAATCGCTGCATCAGCCTAAATATCGATACTTGGAAAAGTTGCTAAGACCGATGCGGGATATCGGTTACTTCACGTATTCGAACAATACCGACGTCATCCCGCCTAGCGAGGCGCTACCGAACTCGATATTCGTGTTCGATGACGTAGCCTGCGATAAACAGGACGTCGTGAGGGAGTACTTCGCCATGGGGCGCCACGCGAAGGTCGATTGTTTCTATCTGTGCCAATCGTACGCCAAGATACCCAAACATCTGATACGCGACAACGCGAATCTGTTGATACTATTTAAGCAGGACGGTACTAATCTGAAACACGTGTACAACGATCACGTGAACACGGATATGCCGTACGACGATTTTTACTCCCTGTGTCGCGCTTGTTGGAGATACCGATACGGTTTCCTAGTGATCGACAAAGATAGCGCGCTGCGCGACGGTAGATACAGGCGAGGATTCAACGATTACGCCGTGCCGTAGGGCGTCGCGATCGTCGTCGCCGTCGTCGTCATCGCCGGGGATGAATCAGTCGTCCCGCGACGGAGGCGATCGTAGGGGGGAGAAAGATAAGAGAAGGCGAGAGGCCGACGAACGACGCGCGATGACGGACGTCGATAGACGCGAGAAAACCGCGATAGAGATAGCGAGAACGCGCGCGTCGATTCGCAGGAAGCACAGAGCGTTGAAGACCGGAAGGATGGAGAGCGATACCGCCCTGGAGACGCGTTTCAAACCGATCGTCGAACCGTTGCGGCGCATCGCCGAGCGCGTCGGAGACGACCCCGCTCGAGGCGCGAGCGCGAGAGAGGAGGAGCCGGCGAAGCGCGAGATCGGCGGCTACGGCGACGACGGCGACGACTTCGGCGACGGGGCGATCGCGAGGAGCGATCAAGAGAACGACGACGCCGGAGGAAGAGGACGAGGAGGAGACCGAGGGGAGCGCGCTGCCGCCGCTATCCGCGAAAGGATTCAAGGCTAAGCCGGCGTCTGGACGCGACGTCGGATTCGCTCGCGGCGACTTCCACGCCCGTGGGAACGTCTCCCGCGCAGCGGCGCGAGTTCGCGAGCAGAGATCTCTTCGCGGAGCCGCCCGTCGAGGAGACGTTCGAGACGAGCGACGACGTCTTCGGATCGCCCGCGACGCTCGAAACGTCGGTGAGACGGTCTCTGCGGAGTCCCCGAGGGCGAAATATCCTGCTCGATCAATTGGGGTCATTGGCGCGAAATTACGTGGGCGCTCTTCTCAGCGGCGGCGCGCCGAGCGATTTCGATCACGTTTACGGAGTCTACTTCGCCGACGCTGGCACTATGCTCGGAAACAAGCGATTCGACGTGGGCGCCGACGACGCGATATTCGTGGACGGGGTCAGATACGCCGGCACTCCCGGTCTGTACGAATTGATCTTCAAGAGAATCCCCGACGATCTCAAGTACACGGAGAGAGATAAAGCCGCGTACAGGAGCATACTTCTGCAGACTAACGCTCACAGGCGCGAGCACAATATTCGCATGCCAGTATTGGGAAACAAGGGATACAAGTACAAGCACGTCATAGCCCCGATCTTGCAGACGGACAGTCCGAGAAAAAGGATCGGTGGGGGTCGCGCTCCACCGGCTACGCGCGTGCCGCGGGCTATGCGCGTGACCCGCGACACCGTGGACTACGTTCATTGGGACGATCCTAACGAATTGGTGGATCGCCTTCGATTGCTGGACGCTTCTCGTCAAGCCGGCAACAACGCTCACGACAACGAGATCCTGTCGATAATCGAGGAGCTTCGCGAGGCGGGCGAGATACTGTGAGGCGATCGCGAAGGCGGCGGTGGCGCGCGCGCTTCATTCGACGACGCGATGTCCGTGAACAAGTTCGGAGTTTCGATGCGGAGAAGACGCGACCGCGACGCTACTAGGGGCAGATCGCGCGCGAGCGTGGAATCTCTGCGAAATTACGTGCGCGATAACGCGCTGTGTCTGACCGTCTCCGACGTCTCCTCCTCCGCGTCGCATTACGACGCGCGGCGTCTCAAGATACGAAAGGTGGCCTGGCCGACCGACGACGACGACGCGGCGAACAAGAGTTACGTCGAACGTTCTTCACGCGCGGCGAAAACGGAAACGACGAATCTTCGCGGGTTTATCGCGAGTATCTCGACGCGGCTGGACAACTACGCGGACTCGTCGGCGAAGAAAATCGCCGCTCTGCACAAGAGGATCGACGCTCTCGATAGCGCCGCCACCGAAAGATCGCGCGCTCAGGAAACCAGCGTTGAGCAGATTAACGCTCTCGAGAGTCGACTGCGAACGGTGGAGAATCTGCAAGAGCTCGCCGCGACGAAGACCGAGGTCGCCGAGGCGGAGAGATCGGCCTCGCGGACGAGCGCGGCCGTCGACAAGCGGCTGAGCGATCTGGAGAGCTCCCTCGAGACGACTCGAGCGAACGGGGACGCGTCGAGCAAACTGTCGCGCGATCAGGAGACCTCGATCGCGCGACTCAAGGAGACCTGCGAGAAGACGGAGAAGCGAGTGCGCGCCTTGGAGAAATCTCTGTCGCACGTGAACAACGTAGCGGCGAATAACGAGAGAAATCGCGCCGCGTTGAGCGGTCACGACAGGACGTTGCAGGAGTTGACGACGAAGGCGCTGACTTCCAACGCGAAATTGCGGGAACTGGACGCCGAGGTGGCGCGTCTGAGGAAAGACGCGAACGAATTCGCGAGGAGAACGGGCGCGACGACGGCGGCGATCCCTAAGACGAACGACCCGAACAAGGTGGTTATAAAACTGGACGCTAAGACTCCCGATAAGCAGCAGTCGAAGAGAGGCTAGCGTCGCGACGAAGAGAGAGGAGCGAGCGAGATGAGCGCTGCGAAGCGGAGATTCGTGAATGAGCTGCACGCGCCCGCGAGGAAGAACTTCCCCCGCCGTCGCGTCGCGGTGCGCGGATACGACGATCTGTGGCAGGCCGATGTCGTCGAGATGCGACCCTACGCCAGACACAACAAAGGTCACAATTACATACTCACCGTCATAGACGCTTTGAGCAAATACGCGTGGGCGATACCGCTCAAGAGAAAGAGCGGCGACGAGGTCGCTCGAGCCCTGTCGAGCGTGACGCACGCCTCCGGGCGCCGTCCTAAAAACCTGCAAACCGACAAAGGAAAGGAGTTCTACAACGCCGAGGTGCGCGGATTCGTCGATAGACACGGAATCAATCACTACTCCACGTACTCGGTGCTGAAAGCGTCGATCGTCGAGCGCTTCAATCGCACGCTCAAGAACTCTATGTGGAAGTACTTCACGCTGAACGGAACGTACAAGTGGCTCGACGCGCTACCGCGCCTGATATCCGAGTACAACGCTCGCAAGCATCGAACCATCGGGATGCGCCCGGTCGACGTGACGCCCGCTCGAGCGTCGAGGCTCCTGTCGACGGTGTACAGTCGCCCGAAGATCGCCGCTCCGGGAAAGTTTCGGCCGAACGATCCCGTGCGCGTGAGCAAATACAAGACGCTGTTCGAGAAGGGGTACACGCCGAATTGGACCGCGGAGATCTTCCGCGTAGACGAGGTGCGAAGGACGAATCCCGCGACGTATCTGCTGAGGGATTCGCGCGGCGAGCCGATAGCCGGCGGATTCTACGAGCACGAGTTGCAGCGAGTTTCCGATCCCGACGTGTATCTCGTGGAGAGAGTGCTGCGACGAAGGGGCGACGAGGTTTTCGTGAAGTGGCTGGGAATGGACAAGTCGCATAATTCGTGGATCGACAAAGCTAACATATTGTAACGAATATATATATTTTCTGTAATATTAAAGATAAGAAGATGCATTACATATATTTTTTTCGTAATATTAAAGATTAGAAAATACATCGCATATATTATTTTCTGTAACATCAAAGATTAGAAAATACATCGCATATATTATTTCTGTAACATTAAAGATGAGAAAATACATTGCATATATCTATAAAAAAATACGCCCCCGTCGCGCTCGCGAAATATCCGCGTCTCTCCTCACAAAGGTATCTTGTAGTGCCCCCACGGCAGAGTATCGGTCGAATCGGGCACGACGTAGCGCTTATCGTCGTACGGACTGAGCGCGACCTTCGACTCGCGCACGGTGTACACCTCGTGTAACTTGGATCTCAGGCACGACTGCTCGCAGGTCATCTCGATCTCGCGCCTCAGACAGCGCGCGTAATCGTCGAAAGTCAGCTTTCTCGCGACGACGCTGCTCTTCACGCCCTTGCTCTTCTTGGTGTCGTCCCTACCCTCGACTCGCAACGCGTACATCTTCGATCTGAGTCCTACGAACTCGAGCATGAGAGCACCGTTGTTCTCGTCCTTCATCAGACCGGGAATCTTCTTATTCGCGCGCGGCATACCGTAGGGATTGTGTAATCGCTCGTGTCGAATCTATCGATATCGCGCCTCATTCGCTCGTACGCGTCCTCGCACTCGATGCTGTAAACGAGACTGTCCGTATCGGTGTACAATATTTTACACCTATCGCCGTAGAGCGGTAACATGTATTCGTAGTGAAACGCGTACAGATGAATCTTAGATATATCGAGAATGGACATGCCTACGTAGGTCGATCTTCGCCTCCAATTTCCGCAATTCCATGGCCATGAGATTCTCCGAAAATACGCTTCTACTGTGAAAATTCGGCTTGGAGATGAGCGCCTCGGCTCCGAATCGCCCGTCCCATCGAGTCGCGAGTCGAACGTCCACGCGATTGCGCACGTTCTCCATGGTCTTGCCGAAGACGGCGTTGTTCATCAACTTGTACAGATTCTTCTCGAAATCGTTACTCGCGTTAGCGCGTAAGCGTGTATTAAGTTCCACGTATCCGCGTAACCATGGCGACTGCGAGAAGCGCAACGCGCGATGAATCCTCGTCAGACGCAGACCGTGACGAACGCACTGCTGCAGATTGCGGTAGTGCGTGACGTATCGGCGCTTATCGTACAGCGTGGCTAGGAGTTTGCTCTGCCGCTTACCCGGCGGCTTATCGCGCGTGGGGCAAAACGGAAGATCGGCGTGGACGTCGTGCGAGTCGACCGGATAGTCGAGATCTACCTCGAGAATGTAGCCGACGGCCGAATCCTCCGCCACGGACATCACGTCGAGACTCTCGGGGTCGTCGACCCACTCGAATCGCTCGTACGGCAACGGCTGGCACATCGCCCAACCGTACAGATTGTTGACGTCCAGATACATCAGATAGATCGACGGCTGCGACGAATCGTACGCGTTCATGTACTTGTTGTTAGCGCGAGCGTACCTGTTAGAGCACTGACTCAGACCGCCGCGTACTCCGCGCTCCACGAACATCATCATGTCGATATCGGTGAGCAGCTCGAAGCGAACTCCCGTGTGCTTGAGCATCGCGTCCCACGTGTATCCCGGTAGCGTGTAATAGTACGCGGGATCTAAACCGTAACTCTCCAGGCAAGCGGCGCGAAAATTTTCGAACACGTCCGCGAGCAGAAGAACGTCGGTCTTCAGATAGAGGTCACTGTAATCGCCTAACGTTTCGACGTCAAATCGCTTCCAGACGCGCGTCGCGTGTGCGTAATCGCTCTCCGATACGGTGTCGCCGGTCAGAGAACTGTAGAAGGACTCGCGCGGCGGGAGACGCGTCTCCCGCAGTCTCTCGACGCTGTCTACGTACTCGTACGGGAACACGCCCTTGCGCGTGAGAAGACGGAAGTCGTCGTCGGCGAGATCGCGAAACTCGCCTCGCGCGATCGTCAGTTTGCTCTCGTCGAGATACGACGCCAGCTTCTCGAGACTGGCGCCTAAAAATTTGAACGAGTCCACGAATCGCAATTTGACGCATCTGGAGCGCGCGGCGTCTCCTCCTCCCTCGTCTCCCTCCGCCGGCGCCGCCGCCGCGGTGTCTCGAACGGTCTTCGAGAAAGCTATGTACGATTCCTTCGTCACCGGCAACAACTCGACGCTGCCCGGATACGCGTTAGCCACATCCTTGATAATGAAGTGCGCGTCGTAACCCGATAGATTGTGAAAGAACACGGGTATGACGTAGGAGTCTTTGTAATTCAAATTACACGCGGAATGCGCCGGGCCTCTGAAACGGCCGGTCAGGTGGCAGTGATCGCGCACGCGTACGTCATCCGCCTCGAACGGTCTGTCGCACGCGTGACAGCGCGACGCGCTCGCGAATCTCTCCCGCTCGTCCGGCGTGAGATCCTTCATCGGTACCACGGCGTCGAGAACGAGCTTCGCGCGAAGCGCCAAATCGCGCAATTCGCGCACGAACCACGCGACGCAATCCTCGCCGCGATAAGACTCGTACGCCGAGGCGGCGTCGTCGAAGCAGCAGCGCGTGTAATAAGCCACGCTGTGCACCCTGTGATGCTGAACGATCGCCGTATTCGCGGTTCTCCTCCCCTCATCCCCCTCCTTCCTCTCCAACGCGCACTCCAGATCGGCGTACACCACGAACGGAACTCGCTCCTTTCGCGAATGATGATCGAACGCCAACCACCTGTCGTCTTCGTCGGGGAGAACTATCGCGCAATCGTTCAGCTTGCCGCAATCCTCGATGTGCGCCGACAGCTTCTCGCTCGTGCGAAAGTAATGCATGCATCTGAGAAATAAAAAATACGCGTTAGATCGATATTTTTTTTCGCTCTCTCTCCTCGAGATCGAAACGCTCACCGATCGCACACGTGCGTCCTGTGCTGCCACTTGCTCAACTGCGAGCTGACCAGACGAGACAGATTTCTGATACAGGTGAAATGTCCAACCGCGCTACCCTCGCGCGTCGCGTCCGTCAGATAAAGTAGATTAGCGTGTCTCTCCCTCTTCCGATCCGTCAGACGAAGAGGGACGATACGAATTCCGCCGCCGCCCTTCCCGCGTCGTCTCTCTCCGACGGTGTACACGTTCACCGATATATCGTTCAGACGCTCGAACCGTCCGATTCCGTTCAGTGTCATGGGCAGCTTCGAACCCTCCAGATTCAACACCGTGGAGTAATGCGGATATCGCGAGCTTCTCTCGCCGTTCCTGTCGACGGGATACAGAGCGGCGACCACCGACCACGCGAAACACGCCTCGTCGTCCGATCGCACGTTGACCACCGCTCTCTTCGTCTGAATCTCTCGCGGTACTCGCACGTGGCATCCCGCCCGCATAGGATTGTACCTGTTCACGTTCACCGTTAGGTCGAGTATGCGCGACAGGGCCCATCCGCTGTCGCGCTCTTGAAACTCCTCCAAGGACGCGAGTCTCGTACCACTCGCGCAGATCCGTCGTGGGTAGAAGGGGATGGTTTCTCGTGGCTATCGTCTTAACGGCGATCTTATCGCCCGACACGAATTCTCCGTTGAACACCGTGTTCACCTTAACGCTGTGATATCGGCCCATGACGTCTCGCACGCGGCGGAGCACGGTGTCCCTCGCGTCTTCGAGAAATCGCAGGGGTTCGATGTAATCGCGATTTATCACCGCGCCGGTCAACACGCGTCTCTTGAAGGCCGCGTCGACCTCGGACCACGAGAATCCCTCGCGCGGCTCACCGCCCTCGCGTCCCTCGGCCCCGCCGTCCTCGCGTCTCTCGACGCCCGCGCCCTCGCGCTCGAAGCGTCGCCGTAGATCGTTCCTCGCGCCGATCACTCGCAGGATTCGAGCGACCAGAGAGGTCCTCGCCCCCGTCGAGATTCGGCGACGCGCATCCCGGCACCTCTCGCGCAGAGTCGCGAGACACTCCTCGCATCGTCGCGCCCACGCGGGATAATCGTCCGTCGTGGCAACGTCGCGCGCGCTCCCGAGCACTCGACGCTCCTCCTCGCGCGCGACCGCGTCCTCTCCTCTTCTCTCCCCGCGGCGATTCCGCGGCGAGAGATTTGTCCTTTCTCTCCTTCGCGCCTCGCCACGACCTCGTTATTCGCAAAGTATCGCCCCGCGAATCCGTGGGCACGTGATGCATCACGCGTCTTCGACGCTTATGCCCGGCGTCGAATCTCGCCGCTCTTCCGCTGACCACCGCGACCGTCTCGAGCCACAGCTCCTCGCGCGCGTCTCGAAGACCGATCTCTCGCCTAGTCAAGTAGGTTGCGACGTTCCACGCGACCTTCTCCTTCAACACTCGGGCGTAGCGATCGACCGGCGGCGGATCGACGCGATCCTCGCGCTTATAGATTCTCCTCCAGCTCCAGAAGTCCTCGAGCGGCCAGTCACAGCCGCAGAACGTTCTCCTGCGAAACGAATAGACGCGAGCGCCGTCGTTGCGATTGTAGGTGTATCGCAGATATTCGCCCTCGTTGTCCTTGGGCGCGTTGATCTCGCAGAGCGTGAGCGGCGAGCGCTCCTCCGGTTGCGGATAATCGAACGAATGCGGCTTCCGATCGCGGGAATACGGATAACCCTTCGGATACTTCGCGTAATACCACTTGTCTAAATTAACGTTGTAGTCGAAGGCTCTCTTGCTGTTAGCCAGAGCCGTCTCGACCCACAACTCCTCGCGCTGATCGTGCGTTTGAATTGATCTTCTCAGGTGGTACGTCGCGACGTTCCATCGCGCGCTCTCCTTCAACTCGACGTCGCGATCGTCTATCGGACGCGTCGAATATTCTTCCGCCAGAGCCGCCGCTAACATCCACGGTCGGGCGCTTGAATTCGCGCGGTTCATACGTGTTTCTTCTTCGCGAATTTATGCCCCGAAAAAAAAAAATGATCGACCGCGCCGCGCCGATCGACGGGGGATGTGCGCGCCTCGAGGAATCGTCGCGTCTTTATACGCTCGTTCGAGCGACGACGACGTCGCGCGAGCGGGGATAAATATCTCTCCAACGATCGCGCAATTTTTCCATTCGGAAAAAAACAGCGAATCCGTCTAAATATCGCATTCTAACGGATTCGACGCGCGTTATCGCGCGCTTCTCGTCCGAGAGGAAGGAGCGGCGACGGAAGCGTCGCCGCGAATCTCGCTCTCGGCTTAACGCGGCGCGTCCGAGATAAAAAAACGAAAGACAATGGAAGCGTCGCCGCGAAACTCGCTATCGTCGCGCTCTCGTCTTAGCGCAGCGCGTCCGAGAGGAAAAAAACGGCGACGCCTCCGTCGACGGGAGACGCCTCCATCCGCGGCATGTTCTCCCGATGAATCGTACTCCTATTTATAAACGGCGTGCGCATTTAGGTTAAAATTTGAACGACGCGATAAACTCTTATCCGAAAAGTAAACGACGACCTCTACGCGCAACGTGCTCTCCCGATACATCACGGGTATCCAAGGTGACAGAATCGACATGAACGCCGCTTATCGCTCTCCTCTAGCGCGCCGCGTCTAAGGACGCTCCAGACGCGCTCTCCTCTAGCGCGCCGCGTCTAAGGACGCTCCAGACGCCCTCCTCTACGCCGCGTCTAAGGAAGCTCCGGGCGCGCTCTCTCTCCCTCTCTCCCTCGCTCGCGGCGCCTCCGTACCTCTCGCTCTCGCCCGAAGCCCCTCCCCTGCCCGCTCCCTCCCCTCGCCATCCCCGCCGCGTGACGTCACGACCCTCCGTTTACCCACCCGACGGCGAGCGGCTCCCCTCGCCCTACCTACCCCCCCTGCTCACCCGCGCAGCCGTCTCCTCGCCCCTCAGATACCTCTCTATCTCTCTCCCTCTTACAGAGCTCTCTCTCGCACCAATGGGAAAATTGAGTTAGAATCGGTATATTCTCCCTACTGATCTATTAAAGTTCTATTAAAGTTCTAATAAGCACTATAATATAATATGAAGATTTGGAAAAATTTTTGATTGCGGGACATAACATTCCATCCATCATTCTCCGTACGAAGCACTATAGATTCTTAAACAGATAGATTCTTATAATTCTCTCGACGTCCCAGGGTACAGCCGGCATAGCAGGTTGCCCTTAAAAACAAATAGAGAGATAAAAAAAATTCAGTTTCTCCGCATATGATTAGCTCAATGCAATTATCCAAGGACAATAAAACAAGGACGTAACAGTGTTTTTCTCATAAGTACGCATCCAAGTAGGTCGCATCCAAGTATGTCTCATCGTCTTGCGCTAAATAGAAAAAAGCGTTTCTTCCTCGTTAGTATACATCCTAGTAATGTCGCATCGTCTTGCACTATTTGGAAAAAAGTGTTTTTCTCGTCAGTATGCATCCAAGTAGTTCGCATCGTCTTGCGCTATCTGGAAAAAAAGTTTTTCTCGTCAGTACGCATCCAAGTACGTCGCATCGTCTTGCGCTATCTGGAAAAAAAGTGTTTTTCTCGTCTGTACGCATCCAAGTAGGTCACATCGTCTTGCGCTATCTGGAAAGAAAGTGTTTTTCTCGTCAGTATGCATCCAAGTAGGTCGCATCGTCGTGCGCTATCTGGAAAAAAGCGTTTCTTCTACGTTAGTATACTTCTCAGTATGTCGCATCGTCTTGCGCTATTTGGAAAAAAAGTGTTTTTCTCGTCTGTACGCATCCAAGTAGGTCAAATCGTCGTGCGCTATCTGGAAAAAAAAGTGTTTTTCTCGTAAGTACGCATCCAAGTAAGTCGCATCGTCTTACGCTATTTGAAAAAAAGCGTTTCTTCCTCGTCTGTACGCATCCAAGTATGTCGCATCGTCTTGCGCTTGTAACAATTTTATTATTACTTTTATTTTATTTTGATCGTGATAACAAATGAATTGATATTAGAGCCTGACTTGTTTCATCAATAATTACAACAAAGAAAAAAATACGCATGTACATAAAATGACAAGAATAATCAATCATATATTTTGCAAGTGTTTTATCTGATCTTTTTCGTTATTCGAGAAATCTCGAATCATGTCCCTCGTTGGCTCTTTCACATGTTCCGGGGCTCCTACTTTACTCAATCTTTTGTTGAAAATGATATGTAGAAAAAACCAGGGTTGGCCAAACCTCAGTCAAAAAATCTTCGCAGCTCGTCTCAATCCTTCTTTCCTTTCTGTACAATGGATCAAGTGAATTGCCAACTCCACGATGTTGACTGTCCGAGAGTCCCAGAATGAAAGAGGGCGAGCAGAAACAGAGCTTTTGTACCTCGATCATTATAGATCGATAGGCATGCGCGTTATTCATTGAAACTTCATATTGAATTGAAAGTAATCATGCCTTTAAAGGCGGGAGTTCAAATACAATCGTCACTTGTTACAATTCTCCCCCTTTTATGCAACACACTAATAAAGTGTGGCGTATAAAGTAGTCGTCAATACATATTCGAATTTGCGTATTATCATGTCTATACATACACGTCAAATGTTTCATACAATTTCATTCATCTTATACAAAAATTTTGTCATTATCTTATTCTAAATATCACTCATACCTTTCGCCCATATATACATTTATATTCTTAATACACACTTACTAAAATCGTCATTAACCATAGTTCAGCGTGATAGAGAGAGAAACCAAACATATATGCACTTCCTTAATTTTCCTGAACCTTGTCTTTATCGACGTAATATTTTCGGAGATTGCAACGATTATAAATACTTATTTCTCTTTGTTCCTTTTTATAATCAACTAATAAAAATGCATTTTCACCAATAGTCCGACTTATTTTATAGGGACCTTAAAAAAGATGAAAAAACTTACTAACTACTTTATCAAAAGCATTGGAAAGATATCTTACCCGAAGCAAAACCAAATCTCCAACTGATAATTTAACTTTCGAAATATTCCCTTGTTGTTTTTTAGGATATTTGAAATTTCTTTTTAAATTCTCCCTAGCCATCGTAATGAGATATTCATGAGTGGGTCTTTTATTTTCCGGAAATTGAACAAACTTGAGGACTTCATCTTGTATTGGTTTACCAAAGTGTAATTCATAAGGCGCGAATCCTGTATTCTGATGGACCGTTATATTTAATAAATTCTCGATTATCAGAACTAATTCAACCCATTTAGTATGTTTTTCCGCGCACAATGTCCTAAATAATCGACCCAATTCGCGCATCACTCGTTCTGTAGGATTAGATTGAGGGTGCTTAATCGAACTATATAAAACTTTAATATTTTCAGCATTTAATCGCATTTTCCATAATGCAGACGTGAATTAACTACCATGATCGGATAAAATGCGCTTCGGCTTCCCACATTTTGAAATAAATATATCAAATAATTTTTTTAAACTCATTCGAACAGTGGCTTTTTTCATTGGATATAAATTTACATATTTAGTAAAGGCATCCAAAATAACAAATACATATTCCCCCACGAACTATTGGAAGAGGTCCATAGAAATCAACTGTAATAAAGCCATTAGGTCCTTCTGAATCTACAAACTGATATTCTCTTTCCATTGGAATCGTTAAATATTTTACTCGTTGGCATAAATCACAAGCTAAGATGAATTTTTTTTTACCTGTGCCGTCATACCTCTCCAATAATAAAATTGTTTTAAATATGAAATAGTCTTATATACTCCCGGATGACCTATTTTAGAATGTACCGCATCAATCAACATTCGCTGTATTTTTTCGGGTATCACAATTCTCCAGTTTCCACCATTCTTTTCTCGATGGAATAAAATATCATTATATCTCATGAACACATCTCCCCCTATCTCACCGTGTGCATCAATGCTAGACTTTATCTTTGTATCATCACTTTGCAATTCCCTCAAGGTTTGAAACTCCGAGCAAAATTATCATCATAACTAAACATAGCTGCCATAATTATAGGTGCTTTTTCTTCCTTCTTATCATTTATTAGCGGGAAACATTGATGCAACGATGAGATAATAACCTGTTCATAATTCTCTTCTCTAAATTTTCTTTCCGGGTTGCGACTGAAAAATTCAGCGACAATATTATTACCACGACAATATGTTACTGAAAAAATATATTGCTGTAATAATAAATTCCAACGCATAATTCTACCACTTTGAAAACTTGCAGACTGAAGAAATGTTAAACTTTTATGATCTGTTACTATTTCAAAATGTCTTCCTATAAGATAAACTCGAAATTTTTCTATTGAATATATAATTGCTAAGAGTTCTTTTTCCGTCGTAGTATATTTAATTTCCAACCTAGATAAACATCGACTTACTATGCCAACTACATTATGATCACCTATTTCATCTACTTGATATAAAATTCCCGCAATTCCATGATTACTTGCATTTGTTTGGAGTCTGAAAGGTGCCCCAGGAATGATCTGTTTTAATGTAATACATTGCCTAAAATCTTCCTTTATGGTTTTAAATGCCGAAGCATGGACTTGTGTCCACTTCCAAGCTACCTCTTTTCTCAATAATTCTCGAAGGGCATTTACTGAAATACTATGTCGTACATTAAATTGTCTATAATAATTGCATATTCCCAAAAATTGTTGGAGTTGCTTTTTATTTTTTCTTCAAAATTATTAATAGTTTCAAGTCCTTTTTATTCCGATAAAATACCTTCTTCTGAAATTTCAAATCCTAAAAATGAAATCTTTTTTTGAAAAAAATCTACTTTTTGACAAATTTAATGTAAAATTATAATCTATAAGTTTTTGAAATATTTTAGTTATAACTGATATATGTTCCTCAAAGATTTTCGCACCAATTAAAATATCATCGATATAACATGACATATTCTCATCACTAATATCTTTTAATGCAAAACTCAATGCCCTTATAAAATCACTGCCCGCGGTTTTTAATCTAAATGAAACTCTACAAAATTAATATGTTTTAGAATCAAATAAAAACGCAGTAAACGATCGCGAATCCTTATGTAATGAAACTTGCCAATATCCCTACGTCAAATCTATTTTCGAAAACCATCGCGCTTTGTGATATTTTTATATTAATTCGTTAATCAATGGTGGTGACTCCTGATCATTTTCGATTACTTTATTTAACCATCTCGTATCTAAACAAACTCTAATACATCCATCTTATTTTTTTGTTCTCAATGGATTACAGTATTGACTAATTCCCCTCTCTATAACTCCGTTTTCAATCATTTTTTCTATCGCTTCCTTTGTTGACTCACGCAATTGGAATGGGATAATTATGACAAATCCTGGGTCGTTCTGTTGTCAATTTCAATCGATGTTCATAACCTTTTGCACAACCTGGCTTTTCCGAAAAAAGCACTCGAAATTTATCCAATACTTTACCAAAAATTTGTTTCTGTTCATCTTTAAGCAAAATTAATTCATTTATAATCTGTAACAAATCTCCCGAAAAAACTCTTTTATTTTCAGTAATTTTATTGTTTTTATTATTTTTCTTAATACTGTCTTGTATATTTCCTTTTTGTCCTACATAATTACTTATATCTTTTATCTGCGTGTTTCCATTTAAATTTTGTTTCTTTTCTTTTTCTATTATTATTTTATTTGCCGTTCGAATATTCTCTATTACTGGATTACTTTCTTCACAAGCAAGTTCATGCGCTGTTATTATATAAACCTATATCGTTTCTTTGCGTACAAATATGTTTCTAACGCATTCCGTTCAAATATTATCGACGATTCATTCAATCATTTTCCACCTATCTCAATATAATTCTGTTTATAATTTATAATTCCATTGTTCTTCGATAACCAATCATTACCAAAAATTATATCTGATGTTAGACAAGGTATTACCAAAAAAAATCCTCGATCTTTATATCCTCAATTTCTATTTTAATAAAAATTTGACGTTTAATCAGTATTGATTTTTTACCAATAGCCGTTGATACTACGAGACTTGTAACTGGGAGTTCCTGTATTTGATGCGTTATTAATTGTTTATAGAACGTTTCTGATACTGCGGAAATTTGGCTACCCGTATCCAGCAATGCCATGAAATGCTGTCCTGATATAACGACCCGAATATGTGGATATTTTACTATTAAATTTAACTGATTATCACTATTTTGGTCCCTTTTTCCTTCAATTTCGCTAGTTATTTCACCTACAAAATCAAAGTAATTAATTACGATGCGATGTCGGACCGGTTCCCAACGCATCGATTTTTAGTTTAAATTATTATTATCTGATTTTTCATTATTTCCTTTATTTAATTGACTTCTCTGATGTTGATTCATTTGTGTAATAGATGGGGGAGGATAACGGATATCTGGCAATCCACAATACTGCGAATCGGTTCGGTTTTGCCTCTGATAATCTATATATATTTGTCTTGATTCCTATTATTATTGTAAAATCTTTTATACCGATTCCCATTTCTATAATGCTCGCGATATTCTTCATACGGCGTTGCTCTACATATTTATTTTTCGTATTCTCGGATTCGCATATTGCTGTTGATTATTATTCTTATATTCGCGCTCCTTATCTCTTCGAATACTATCTAGATTAGCTAAAGTTTGACTAATTAAATTAGAATCAGCAAAATTAATTGTCGCTAACGTTTCCTTAACCCAAAGGATATTGTTGAATAATTTCATAATTTATTTCATAGTCCGATAATTTTGGGATAAAATATCTTGCTTCTTTGATTTGCCTATAATAGTATGTTTGTAAAGAATCTTTTTTCGAATTATAACGTCTTTTCATCCATGAATTTTAAATTGGACGCGAATTGGCACCGAATAAAATTCCTCGAGAAACCGTTTTTTTAAATTCTTCATAATTTTGAATATTATTTTGTAATTTAAACCACAAACTCGCCCTTCCTTCTAACGAATGCTCGACTATTAATATTTTTCTATCTTCCGGAATATTTTTTATTTCAAAATATTTTTCCAATTCCTCTAAAAATTTCATAGAATTCGAAGTTAATTCATCTTTCATTCTTGGCATTTTAATATCTAATTGTACGTTAAAATTTTGAAAATTACTTATCGTCGCAACCTCCTCGACATTGACATGATTCTGCCCTTGTCCATTATCCTGAATATTCTGATGAAAAACGTTCTGATGAAAAACGTTGTTGCTGTTGAACGTTTACTATACGCATAGCTTCAAGGTCTCGCCGCATTTGTTCCAATTCTTCGCGCAGTTTATTTAGGTTCTCTTTCTCTTCCTCTCGCTCGCACACTCGCTGCTTGTGTCAATATCACGACCTTCCGGAATGATCGGCATTTTTCTTTTTTCTTTATTTTCTGTTAAATTATAATTAATAAATTTTTGTCTCGCTTTTCTACCAGATTTTGTTATATAAACTTTTTCTCTATTATCATCCATACATAATTAACATTCATACTTTACATTCGTACTCTAAAAACCACAATTATCATATTCATCGTCATCACCATCTATTATTTATTCAAGTTCACGACATCAATAACTTCACTATTTATCGTATCATACCCTTTTCGTTGGGCGCCAATTTTGTAACAATTTTATTATTACTGTTATTTTATTTCGATCGTGATAACAAATGAATTGATATTGGAGCTTGACTTGTTTCATCAATAATTACAACAAAAAAAAAATACACATATACATAAAATGACAAGAATAATCAATCATATATTTTGCAAGTGTCTTATCTGATCTTTTTCGTTATTCGAGGAATCTCGAATCGTCTCCCTCGTTGGCTCTCTCACATGTTCCGGGGCTCCTACTTTACTTAATCTTTTGCCGAAAATGATATGTAGAAAAAACCAGGGTTAGTCAAACTTCAGTCAAAGAATCTTCGCAGCTCGTCTCAATCCTTCTTTCCTTTCTGTAAAATGGATCAAGTGAATTGCTAGCTCCACGATGTTGACTGTCCGAGAGCCCCAGAACGAAAGAGGGC
>JAPIVC010000336.1:0-92500 GCA_030586385.1 Camponotus fellah | reverse complement strand
CCGATTTTAAATCTTGCACGTGTACGTGCCGGAGCCATTTCCCTCGCTTGCTACGAAGATCTACGATCACCAGCGAAATTAGCCGACGTACTTCATACGGCCCGTCGTATTTCGGCGCTTTGCATTGAAGTTATCTGCCCTTTTTGAGAGTTGGTGGTTTTTCCTGCATACCTATTCGCCCACGTGTGGTTTCCATCCTCTTCTCCTTAGATCGTAGAAGTGTTTTTGTTTTTCAAAAGCTCGGGCGAGATTTATTCTTACGAGCTCGTTTGCCTCTGCTAGTTGTTCGGATACTGTCCCGGGTGCTGGTAAGTGTCCGTCCGGCGGCTCGTCGATTCCTGGAGAGATTAACTCGCGTCCATGATTCAGGAACGCTGGTGTATAATCCGTGGCGTCGTGAACGGCAGTGTTGTATGCAAATTGAAGTGCTCTCAGTTTTTCGTCCCAGGTCTTTTGGTCTTTTCCCGTATATTGACTGATCATGGTTTTAATTGATCGATTCGTTCTCTCCACGGGGTTACAATGCGGAGCGTATGCCGGTGTGGTCATGTGCTTTATATTGCACTCCTGTAATCTTTGCTACAACTGTTTCATAGTTGTGTGTCGTTATCTGATAGAATGACTTCCGATTTTCCGTGCCGAAGGATGATATGGTCCGTTACGGCTTGTGTGATGGCGTCGGCTGTGGCTCGGCGTAGCGGTACTAATTCGGTCCACTTTGAGAACCTGTCCTGCATCTCTAGCAGCCATGTGTGTCCTTTCTTTGACCTCGGCATTGGGCCTATGAGGTCAATGCAGACTTCTTGCCAGAGTCGTCTTACTTCCGTGGCATGAAGCTTTCCTGCCGGTTTCTCCTGGGATGCCTTGGGTATCTGACATCTTTTGCAGTTCCGAACGTATTTTGCGATATCACGGAACATTCCCGGCCAATAGTATCTTTCGGCAATTCTTGCTATTGTTTTTGCAATGCCGAGATGCCCTACCGTTCATCGTAATTCTTTCGAAGCACCTGTTGTCGTACCAGTGTCGGGATACATAGTTTTCACTAGTCACCGTTGCTTGATTCCTTAAAGTTCAGTGTGTGCAATATGTGTCGATATAGCTTCCCTTCTTCTATCTTATATTCTGGTCTGGTAGTTGGGTCCCGTTGAACTTCCTCTCGAATTCGGTGATACCACCGGCAGCTCTTACATCTCACGGCGCAGGTTTCCGGGTATCGTGACAGTGCGTCCGCCACACGGTTCTGTACTCCTTTACGATATTTTATGTCGAATTCATACTGCTGCAGTTCGAATACCCAGCGACCGAGTCGTCCGGACGGCGATTCTAACTTTTGTAGCCACTTTAAAGCCTGATGGTCAGTGATGACCGTGAAGGCGTATCCTTCCAAATAACTTTTCATTCGCCGGATTCCCCACACGATCGCCAGGCATTCGAGTTCGGTGGCAGAATAATTCCGTTCTGCAACGTTCAACGTTCGACTCGCGTACGCTATTACTTTTTCGCCATCTTCGTGATGTTGCGTTAGTACGGCACCGAGACCGGAAGTGCTCGCGTCGGTCTGTAATATAAATCGTTTTGAAAAGTCTGGGCAGGCTAGCATCGGTGCGGAGACCAGTTTTTCTTTTAATATTCGGAAAGCCTTCTCCTGCTCTCTCCCCCACGTCCAGTGCGCATTTTTCTGTGTGAGTTGCGTGAGTGGCGCGGCTATCTCGGAGAAACCTGCAATGAATCTCCGATACCACGAGGCATCCCGATAAATTGCCAAATCTGTTTGACCATTCGCGGTTCTGGCCAGTCGGCCACTGCGCTGACTTTCTCGGGGTCGGTCCTAATCCCCTCCCTGTCGATGTGGCCCAGGTATTTCAGTTTATCTACACAGAATTTGCACTTGTCAGGGTTCAGCCGTAAGTGTGCATTTCGGAGGCGACGGAAGGTCTCAGCGAGCAGCTCGAGGTGTTCGTGGAATGTTTTACTGATCACGATAATATCGTCTAAATACACGAAAACGTGAGGTTCTAACTCTGGCCCGAGGACGGTATCTAACAGTCTCTGAAATGTGGCCGTGAATTGATACAGTCCCTTTCTCGGAATTGTGAATGCGGTTATGGGTCGGTTTTCTTGCGCGAGCGGCACCTGCCAGTAGCCGCTTTTCAAGTCTAACGTGGACAGGTAACGTGCTTCTCTTAATTTGTCAAGTGTTGCGGTTATTTGCGGCAGCGGGTACGCGTCTTTGTGTGTTACGTTGTTTACGCGACGGAAATCTATGCAAAACCGGTGTTTGCCGTCTTTCTTTTTCACTATTACGATGGCAGAACTCCACGGGCTATGTGATGGTTCGATCATTTGTTCTATCATTTCGTCCACCTCCTTGTTGATAATGGCATAGCCGGGTTGCGTGGTCGGTATCTTTGTTTGATGGGGGTTTCGTCTTTTAATCTGATGTAGTGCTTTACTTTATTGGTTGGCCCCCGGATTTCCTCGAATTGTCGTAATTCTTCCTCTAAGAACTGCTGTAGTCGTTCTCTTTCCTCCGGAGTCTGTACGGCTAGTCCCCCGATTGTACTGCACTTTGGTAGCAATCTATTTACATATCTCGGTGGTGACGGTATTCCTAAGCGTAGTTTGCATTGCAGGTCGATCCCGATGATGACTTTGTCCTCCATGTGTGGGAGGATGAAAAAATTGTGTTTGATTGTCCGTCTGCCTATTCGGAGTGGAAGTTCCATGTATCCCTGTGTTTCGCCCGTGGATCTGTTTGTCAGACCTACCGCCCCTTTCACCCAGTTTCGAATCCTTTCGCGTTCAGTACTTCGGCTGTGACGTGGTCGATTAGAGATCTCCGATCCTCCATCTAGCAGGACGTGGTAATTTTGATCCTGAATATCTATCGTTATGTGTGGTCGCGGTGTGAAAATTATGCGGGGCTCGCGACCGCGTTTTCCTCGGCCCCAGCGGCTTTTCCCGTCTTTGGGTAGCAGTCTCTCGTCAAGACGCCGTCCCGACCACATTGAGAGCAAAACTTCTTTGCTTGTCTCTGGCACTGCGCGCGCGTATGCCCTCTTTGTTTACACTGCCAGCAGCAGTCTTTTTTGTTATAAACCGCTGCTATTGTCGGTTTCGCGGTGTCTTTTTCGCGTTTTACTGCATCTTTCTGTTCTTGTAATATGTCCTCGAACTCCGCGGCCCGAGCCTGTAGCTCAACTATGCTGTGTACGTCGTCAATTCTCACGTAATGTTTATACGCCGGGTTCATATTTTCGTAAATAATATCGAGTTGCTCATCTCGCGAGTACCCTCCGGCCCGACGCATCAGTGTCATCATTACCGTGACGTACTGTGCAAATTTTTCCGTTCGATTGTTGGTGTCGTCCCATAATTTCTCGACGTAATGCGGCCGCGTATCGAGACAAAAACTGTCTCCGGAAGTCGCGTTCGAAATCGTTCCATATTTCTCATGAGTCCCGATAATTTCTGTACCATAGCAGTGAGTCTCCTTTTAACAGTTCCGGGAGACCCTGCAAGAGCTGCGCTGATGTGAACCCGTACGCCTGTCTTAATTCCCCCACCCTTTCTAAAAATGCGGCGGGGTCTCGACCATCAAAATGGCATCCCCATTTTCGTATTTGATTGATCGTTTTCCTATCGTAGGAAAACGCCATCTCCGCGGCTGTGGGTGTCCGAAATTCTACGTTTGCCGGGGTTGAAGCCGTTAGTCGGAGAATCGCCCCCTGGACACCTACTTCCCCCGCGTATGCCTCGAATGCTCGGGATGATCCTCCGCGAATCGGCTTATTCGTTTGCGCAGTTCCTCTAAAGTACCCGCATCCTCTATGTTAAACGCTTTTACCATCGTAATTAATTGTTCCTTATTTAATCTATAGATCCATGCTTTCATTTTTATATTCGCACGTCCTTCTCACAATCCAGTTTTACTACTGTTCGGGCGCCAATGTCACGGGTGACTTCCGCCTGAAGTGCCGTCGGATAGTGCTCGTCGGGATCAGGGGTCGATTCAGAAAACAAAGAGCGTGCATATGTGTTTTAAAGAAAAAAAAAGTATTTATTGTAACTAAGGGGTTACAGTGTATGTGTGTGTGTGTGTGTGTGTGTGTGTGTGTGTGTGTGTGTGTGTGTGTGTGCGCGCCGCCCCGTGTGTTTGAAGGTGTATTAATCGGGCGAACTCGTAGGCTCGCGTGTAATGATGCAATCGCACGATTAACGGCGCGGCGCAGGACGGCGTGGACGTGTTGCGCTAAAGATGCCGTTCAGACGCGTTACGATGTATTCGGCTTGTGACTCAGATGAGGCGTGGATTTTAAATCGTCCATATAAGGCTATAGTACGCGTGTTTACAATGCTGCGGGTTCAACGCCCGTTTGACATAGCGCGCGTCGAGTTTTTATATACGCGCGTGTCTGGGCGCTCGGTCTAGCCCCGTTTTTACGTCGGTATGCGGCGTGTGTACAATTCTGTGATTGTCAAGTCAATTCGCGAGGTGCGTCTTCTCGGAAGAATCGCGGTAATTCCGATATTGGACGAGGAATTACTGAGAACGCCGTGCCGACGAGAACTTCTCGTCCGAGGCAGCTCTCCTCTCTGCTCCGAGGTAAAATGCACTGGCGTTAGGCCGGATCGCGGACCGTTCGTCGAGATCTCTCGACCGGAGTACGCTCCGGTTCGCTTTTGGTCAGATAAAGACAAGATGGAATGACCCTTGTTCGAGGATCGAGAATACTCGATGGAGGCAGAATTCGCTTTACCCCTTTTCTCTCGTATTTTAGGCCTTGTTTGCAAGGAGCGGTCTAGGTTCTGGAGTTGCTTCACTGTCGTGAGCGGATCAGAAAAAGGTGATTAGCTTGCCAAATGTGCCCGTTTTATACCGGCCTAATTGCCCGCGTCGGCGCGCGGCGGTGTTACCCCTTCCGAACGGGTTACGGAAAACGGTACGGTCGGACCCGCTCGGAGGGGTTCGGGAGGTGCGCGGGTTTTCGCCGGTCGCCGGATCGGGACACATCGGCAACGCTCTGCGGTGTTCGGCTAACGGCTTACAGCCGTTCGAATTAATGCGTATAAAAATGTGGGCGCACCGCGCCCCTGCCCTTGCCCGGTGGGTGTTCTGCCGGGCGGCAGCTTCCGGCGGATCGCATGCCGGGTAAAACGATGCATAAGGGGGTGCACGGTGTGCATCGTTACACTATCATACCTTAAAGCTTCATATCTATGGCATTCAAATATCATGTGATCAATATCTTCTTCTTTTTCATTACAGACAGGACAAACGAGTGTTAATGATGCACCTCTATTGTATAAGGCACCATTAATTGATCCGTAGCCAGTAAGGATTTGTACTGTTCTGAAATCTGATTTGACCCATTTATTATCTATAACAAAAGACACATCAGGTATAAATCTAAATAAAGTTCTACCATGAATATTGGTATTCCATGCTCTCTGCCAGTGCTGATTTACAGTTTTTTCAATAATTTACAGTTTTTTCTTCTTTTCTTTTTAAAGATCGAGTATAAATCCAGGATCATCTGACTCAAAGGTATATTCATTCCACTTAACATACTCTTTTTTCCTAACCTTGTAAATAATAAACTTTTGTGCTACATACAAACTCAAAGGAAGAGCCCCAGCAACAACCTGCAACGCCGCAGTGGAGGTAGTCCTGCAGGCTCTAGTTAGAATCAATAATAACATTCTCTGTATACTATTTAACTGCTTTACAATATATTGCTTATCAACTTTGTCATGCCATGCGATCGAACCATACGTAATTATAGGTAAGAAAAGACTCTTATAAAATATCTCAATAGTCTTTCTTTTAAGGCCTCAATCCTCTTTCACTATTCTTCGAATCATACTTGCCAACTTTATTACTTTTTCTCTAGTAGCTTTTATGTGCGGAATAAAATTCATCCGAGTATCTAAAGTGACGCCCAGATATTAATATGATTCGACAAATTGTATATTTTTATTATCTATCTTAACAATTGGGTATCTTCCCTTATTCATATTACCTTTAACTAGCATCGCTTTAGTTTTATCTACCGCAATTTTTAACTTATGATTCCTACATCAATTTAGGATCAACTCCACTGCAGCGTAGCTTTTCACTTCTATCTTTTCTACTCTGTCCATTTATAATGACCATCAAATCGTCAGCATATGCAATTGTATTAATATTATTTCTTTTTAAATTCTCCATTTCATTTAATAATACATCCATTCACCAGTTCCACGCAAGAAGGAACCAAAATTGAGCCCTGGAGACAATCCTTTTCCATAGCTTTTTCATCATATCTAGATACCATAGACATAATTCGATTTGTAAAATAGTGTTTAATTATATGGAATAGATTATTAGAACAATCAGCTTCGATTAATCTAAGTAGGATAGCAAGCTACCAAAGATTATCAAAGGCTCCAGCAATATCAATAAAAATAGCAACAACATATTTAGAGTCACTACATTTGATTATTTGCATAGCATGATAGAGAGCATCCTCTGTAGAGCTATTCTTCTTAAAGCCATACTGCAATCGACTTACTAATTGCCTGTCCATGTATATAGCTTGTATTCTTAAAGCAATAATTCTCTCATAAACCTTTCCTAATACGGATAGAAGCGCGATTGGCCTATATGAGCCAACATCAGATGGATCCTTTTGCTCATTTTTTAAGATTGCCTTAATTTTAACTATCTTCCACACACCTGGAAAATTTGCATTTCTAAAGCAATTATTAAACAAATTTAAATAGATCTCATTATCAACTTTCCAAACCACTTTAATTATTTCTGGATTAAAGTTATCCGGACCTGCAACTTTCTTACTTTTCGTCAATTTAATTGCTTGATCAATTTCCTCAGCAGTAATATCCGGCTCGACATTATAATTTAAATACTTTACTTCTACTTTATTTATGACATCCATGTCCTCATTATTACATGCTTCCTTTTCGATAGTGGGAACAATTTTGTCCATCAACTTGAGCATCTCTCCACGACCAGGTAGAGTCATTACCTTTTCCTACCGTGTAGAAATTATTTATTATTATTATTTATTAAATGATTTCTTGTTAGCTTGTATACAATACCAAGGGTCTGAATTTCCTATTTCATTTACAAAGTCCTGCCAGGATCGCTTTTTATTTAATCTAATTCTAGATACATATTCATTTTTAAACTTTTTAAATTTTTCCTTAGCACAATCTAATTCAGCCTGATTCAAAGTATTCAATTTACGAAGATATTGAAGATACCTCTTAGATTTCATCACATTCTTCCTAAGCTCAGTCAATTCTCGACTCCATCATGGCACTGACCTAATCATCTTCTTCTTAAATTTTATTGTTTTATTACAGACCAAATACAATTTCTTGGACAAAAGCTGTACCGTCTGATCCGGATGCTCGTCTCTCAGTTGTCTTTTAACTTGTGATGTAAAATGCTCCTTCAACAGAAGAGCAAATAAATTCCAATCAGCTTTCTTTATATTGTAATGTTTTTCTTCACTTATAACGACTCTACGAATATCAGTTTCACCACCTATATTAATGAATATCGCATTAGGGTCGCTAACAGTAAAGACTGAGACAACTTTCCAGCTAACAATATTTTTCGTTACATTTGAGGAAACTAGAGTAATATCTATATTTGATTCTCCATTTAAAGAGTAAAAAGTTGCCGGATTATTCGGCTTATTGGCTATAACTAAATTTTTAGCTAGAATAAATTCATCTATCTTTTCTCCTCTCTCATCAATCCTACTTGAGAAACGTAGGCGAATTGGCATTCACATCAGCACAAATTATAATCTTTTTATTTCTTGAATATTATTTAGGATCTTATCAATTACATTTAAATAAGGATCTACCTCATGTGAAAATTGAAAATATGCTGAAATAAGAAAGAACTCGTCTTTAGACGAGATTACTTGTGCGCAAATTACATGGTCACAATTGTCAATGACCAATTGCGTAACATCAGTTAACTAGAGTTTAACATGATTATTGTCGCCTGAGGATCCCCTGTCCTAGGCTGTATGATTTTAGCGCTGCCAGGGGAATATCCCTTAACTCTGCCCCTATATGAATATGGTTTTTGTAACACTACAACGTCAACATCCTGCTTCAGATTTGCTCTAACATCAGCCGCAACAGATCTTTGTGAATTTAATTGAAGGACTTTTAATTCCGTATTTTTTTATAATATAAATCTAGTTGTCTTTTATATTCAGGACACTAGTCTTTTATAGAATGATTAGTGTCTTTCCTTTTTGTTCTCTTACAATTTATGCAGGTAGCATTATCTTTTTTTAGAGCAATCTTTCTTAAGATGTGCTTCATCTCCACATTTTTCGCAAATTTGATTAGTAGTCGTACAATTTTTAGCTGTGTGTCCGTAATTAAAACATTTGAAACACCTAGTAATATTAACAAATTGTTTAATCCTATGAGATAGGAAATTAATATAAATTCTTCCTTTTGCTATCAAAACTTTATAAATCTATATAGGAACTTCCAGAATTCAATTTATTTTATCCTTATTTTTAGTTGCAATATTGAAGCGGAAAACAATCTGATCCTTTATTTTCTCTTTATCTATTGATAAACTGTTTAAATTTTTAGACCATAACTGTTCTATTATATCGCTTTTAGTTAAATTTTTATCTACATCATAAATAATTATAGTAGGACCAAGTTCTTTGGAATTCTCCGCTCTAAGGCCAATCTCCTGCCAATTGACTTTCCTAATTAGCTGCATGTCTTTTTCACTATCTAATTCAACAACTATTCCTTTATTCCTCATTCTACGTAAATTTTTAACCTTAATATCATTTTTATGCTTAGATAGCAATTTACACATATTGTCTTTAATCTCATCATTATTACGAGGGTCGTTTTCCTTTTCTGGTTTAATAAGAACCACTGCAGGCAGGATCCCACCTGAAGGAGATCAAGAAAAGAGAGAGAACCCCTCTAGCAGTCTCTGCATAAGTAGATGGAATCCTGGGAACAAGATACGTCGATTTAGTCACAGCAGACTGCTTTTTCTCATAGTTTTCTTTCTCTTCCAATTTTCCTTTTAACTTCTGATTTTCAAACTCAGATGCTATCAGCCTATTTTTCTAATTCTGACCATTTTGACATTATGAACTTTATAGTTGTTCTATTAATCTTATTAGAATCTTTATACAGAAACTCTTCCAATTTATTTCTAAGTGTCTTAACTCCATCATAATTATTCTTCTAGGAAAGAGGTCATTAGTAGAATCTTCATCTGCTAATCTAATTCTCTTAGTACCTCGGCTGTTCGAGCTGAATGTTGAATCATTTCTCGGTCTACAGAGCTGGGGTAATTTAATCTCCTCTCAATCTTTACTAAACTCCAACGCATCACTTTCTCTTACTGCGTAATTATCGTTTTCAATATTCATGTGTGTCCCACGAGTATGATTGGATAAATAGTTCGCCCAGGTAGAGCCCCCAATGCCTGGGTAAGGCGATTTAAATACAACTAAAGTTGCGCCAGGTTCTTTAGTGAGATCGTTCGCGACCGCGTAATTTTCCGTCTTCGCGGCATACATCCATCGGCACGATGCCTTCCACTTTGGATTAAGTGCGTTGACGCATGCTTTGTCTGGTTTTTCATCTCTAATCTGTCTGGCAAGGTTGAACCTACCGGAAGTCAAGCTCCCGCCAGCATAACTTAGAAGATCATCAGAACTTACAAGCTCTCCACCACGTCAAGGTGGTGCGTCACGTGAGAGAGTAGATAGGGAAATAAATGTCGTTTGTTTAACGTGCGGTGCCTACTATATAGCCTGACCCACACGACCCCCGGGTAGGGCATCGGGATTGGGATACACCCAATCAGCGCATTGTTGCCAACAACTACCAGTATTTGCGACCAGGCTGTAAGACCAGGAAGCGACCCACTGGTTGGGGCGAGCGACTGTCCACGCTCTACCAGCTAAGCAGGCTGATATCCGAACTGTTTGTTACGCAGCTCCTCCACCGGGGTCCTAACGCCCCTAGCCAGCATGTAGTTATCAACACACTACCCCCACGAGTCCTACCGCAATTGCTGAGTCGGGGGACGAGTCCCCCGGGGCAACCCAGCTCCCATAGTATCGCCCAAGATCATCGGTTGGATCTTCGTGAATTGAGTCACTACCGGTTGAGGATTCCACAATCCTCGGCATCGGTCGACCGGGTGCGTGAGGCCGCCACACTTCAAAAGACGCACTACAGGAATCAGACCTAAATCCTTTCTGCCTTTCAGAGGCTTCTTCTCTGCGTTCCTCTGTGTTATTTCATAACACCCCACATTCACACGATCCCACTCATCCGTCTCCTTTCAACCACACTCGCAGCAAATCTACACATTCTCTCGTACCTCTCCTTACACTCCAGCACATCACCCACATTCACTCTACCATCCGCTCGTACAGACATACCCCATTCGCTCAGCTCTCTCAAGTCTCCATATAACGGACATTCAATCAACACATGCTTCCAATCGGGAGGATCCCAGTTCTATTTCACACTCAGCACCACAACCACATCCCGCAGATTCACTCAATCCTCTCTTGTACAGAAACGCATTCATATTTCCGTGTCCTGTCAAGATGAAGCCCACTCACAAACTCGGCTCAAACATGACATTCATTTCAGCAAATTTCACATCCTTTATAAATTCATACGTCACTCGGCCAGACTCGCATTCATCCCATCTTCTGCCACACATCATACATTTTTCTATTAATCAAATTCATTCGCTCATTCTCATCCAACCCACTTAGCTCTTCATCGTCAACCATACCACACTCACTCACACTGTACCCTCTCTTCAGCTTGAATCTCACGCCTCTTCTCACGCACTCCAAGTCCCACGGTAAACCACCCATCAACACTTGCATCGCCGCCGTAGAAACGATCCTACACAATTCAAACACGCATACAGCACCACTCTCTGACATCTATTCATCATGACTCTCGCATACCCAAACCTCATCATGCCACACCACACACTCGCTCCATACATAACGCAAGCAGAGAATAGCCCCTTATACAGCACTCGCACGGCTTTCTTTCGCAAGCCCCATTCGCTCCTCATTACACGCCGTAGTTTTCCTACCACATTCACACACTTTTCCCTCAAGCACACCAGGTGCGGCTTGAAGCTTATCCTCTCACCCATCCACACACCCAAGTACCTCACACAACTCACGTATTTGATATTAGCCTCATTCACTCTTACACTTGGACGTCTCGTTACAGCCATACTACCTTTCATAAGCATGCACACAATCTTTTCCTTAGATACACTCACACCCACTTTTACTCCCCATTCGTACACAATTCTCATCCACTCGGTACCCATTCTCTCTATTTCCACTTGGCTTTGTCCTTCCACAATCAACAACAGGTCATCCGCATATGCTACAATCTTACACCCAGACCCGCGTAGCCGCCACAGCAGTTCGTCCATCATAAAGTTCCATATAAATGGGCCGCAGATGGACCCTTGCGGGCAACCACGTTGGGCATCCTTCCAAACAGTCTCTTGCACTCCTCTCATACATACCCGCCTAGCACTAAAATAACTCTACCACAACCCCAGTTCCTCACACCCAATTTCACGCAGCTTCTCAAGCACGCAGTCCCATTCCAAGTTATCAAACGCTCCCTTAAAGTCCACGAACATACCTAGAACATACTTTTTCGTGAACGCATTCACCCATCCAAGCACACAATTCCACGCATGCTCGGTCGACCGGCCCCTCGTGAAACCAAACTGTGCATCACACATTCTTCCACACATCATTCGCTCCAACCTTCTCACCATCATTCTCTCAAGCACCTTCCCAAGCACAGATAATAAACATATGGGCCGATATGACCCCGGATCGGACCGCACTTTGTCGAGGGACTTAAGCAACACAATCACTCTCGCAGACTTTCACGCCAAGGGAAAACAGCCAGTACTCAGACACACATCATACACTCTCTTCAGTCAAACCGGTATTGCCTTCCAAATCATACGCAACATCTCCGTGCTAATTCCATCCAAACCTGGTGCTTTCTTCAATCTCATCGACCTGGGAGCGGTGCAGTCGGACGCAGTACAATTGGACACGGGGCAAATAGACACGAAACACACGGCACACGGTTCATTTGTATACGGTTCAATTGGACACATAAAAACGCACACCGATCAGTTGGACACGTAAAAATGCACACCGTTCAGTTACACACCTCAAATGTACACCGTTGCACATCGTTCAATTGGACACCGTTCAATCGACCACAAAAAAATGCACACCGATTAGTCGGCCACGAAAAAATGCACACCGATCAGTCGGCCACGAAAAAATGCACACCGCTCAGTCGGCCACGAACAAATGCACACCGCTCAGTCGGCCACGAACAAATGTACACCGCTCAGTCGGCCACGAATAAATGCACACCGATCAGTCGGCTATGAAAAAATGCGCATCGCTCAGTCGGCCACGAACAAATGCACACCGATCAGTCGGCCACGAAAAAATGCACACCGTTCAGTTGCACACCGTTCAGTTGCACATCACTCAGACGTACATCGTTCAATTATACACCGATCAGTCGGTCACGAAAAGATGCATACCAACCCGATAACGCACCAACTTTGCACCAAGTACAACTTTGCACACGAAGCGAGGACGGGGTGGATGTGGGAGGGGGGGGCAAAGCTCGTGTGTGTATGTGTGTGTGTGTGTGTGTATGCAACTGAACGGTGTGCAATCGAACGGTGTGCAATTGAACGGTGTGCATTTTTACGTGTCCGACTGATCGGTGTGCATTTTTTCGTGGCCGACTGATCGATGTGCATTTTTTCGTGGCCGACTGAGCGGTGTCCATTTTTTCGTGGCCGATTGATCGGTGTGCATCTTTTCGTGGCCGACTGATCGGTGTCCAATTGAACGGTGTGCAACTGAACGGTGTACATTTGAGCGGTGTGTAACTGAACGGTGTACGTCTGAACGGTATGCATTTTTACGTGTCCAACTGATCGGTGTGCGTTTTTATGTGTCCAATTGAACCGTGTCCAAATGAATCGTGTGCAATGTTTCGTGTCCATTTGCTCCGTGTCCATTTACCCCGTGTCCAATTGTACTGTGTCCGATTGAAGGCCTCTCATCGGCCTTACGGCCTCACTCACTTCGTCCCACTCAAACTGTCTTTCTTCCATTCTCACATCAGTTCTACGATCTATTCTCATCCTTGCAGCCGGGAAGAACCTATCAAATAACACATCTACACTTTCTCTCCACTCTCTCGTACTTGTCATTCTGTCGCCAACTTTCATACTACTCAGCAGGTCATGCCTGTATTTCCTCATACACACTCTGTACACTTCACCCCACGGATCCTGATTACCTCTCGCACTTACGAAATGTTTCCAGTTTGCCTCTTTCGATCTTCAAATACACTCCTTAAATTCATTCCTCGCTCGCTTATACACATCTGCCCTCGCAATCATTCTATCCCTGTCATCATGTTTCCTCGCACGCTGGTAGGCACGCCTATACTTCCTAACTCTTCTCTTCAATCTCTCTAGTTCTTCTGTCCATCATACAAGCTTCCTTTCTCTCTTGGGCTTATGCCTCCTCAACCACCTATCATTTGCACTCAGGATCCACTTCATCACAAACTCTAACATTTCATCCGCACTCAACCCATCATTCATAAATCTGGCGTTCTCAGCCGCACTCTCCATCAGGTCATTCGCATATTCTTCCCAGTCTACATCCTTATACGTGCATCTATTCACATCTTCAACCATATCGACAGTATCATCCCACATTATCCGTATCAGTATCACATTGCGATCACTGATCCCCCAATCAGGCATTACTTCCCATTCGAACCGGCACCCCAAACACGCATCGTTCACGAGAGTGACATCGAAGTCACTCTCTCCATTCGGACCGCTAAACGTGAAGCTTTCGCTTGGCACGTTCAGCACATTCATATCGTTCGCAACAATCCACTCTTCGAGAACTCTACCACGCATCTCACTCTCCCTACTACCACCTTCTCCCTTGCTATACCACAAGGGAGAGGTAGCATTCGCATCCATACCCATCAGCACTCGCTTTCCCTCAGACATCACACGCACTGTCCATGTATGCCAAGTACGGCTTGATACTCTTGCCATACCGGCAATACATGGACACCACATATAACTCACCAAAGTCCCCCTTAATCCATACACACACTCCGAACTCATTCGTGCATTCTCTCGCACACATCACATCTAAACTAGGATCGCTCACAACCACTGCTGCTTTAATTGGTTCATTCTCACATGCGATAACATTCATAATCATCGGTATGATCATCGGTATAATCGGTATCATCAAGCCGGTCACTCACCCATATCTCACATACGGCTCCTGCAGCAGCGCCACACTCACAAGTCGTTCACACAACCACTCATCCAGATCACACATTGCAATGTAAGCTTTCTGAAATTACACTGCACAACAATGAAACAAGACTCACTCATCATCATTCACTCTGGCCCTTTCACGCTCGAGTGCCCGCCTATATTCCGGACACTCATCAGACAAAACCGAGTGATCGCACTTACTCCCCTTAATCTTACAATTCCTACATGCATACGCATTCTTATATTCCCTCATCATATGACTCACATCACACATCTGACACAACCTCTCCTTTTCCGTACATTCGCGCATTATATGGGCATATGCATATCTATAGCACCTCAAGACGTTCACAAATTCTTTCACTCTAAACGCTTTCCAATCCACAAACACTCGACCTTCACTACAGACCACACTCTTTACTCTACCCGGAACTTCGAGGATAACATTCCCGCAAGCCGCACCCTTCCTGCCGCCTCTGCTTACGATCCTCACACGCTCCTTAAATTCACTCTCCGACACATAACTCCTGACATTCTTCTTGTAAAATTCTCTTATAAATTCATCACTCGTCATCTCATTCGGAACATCATACACAATCATCTTCGGACCGATCCTACGAGGCATCTCCACATACAGGCCAATCTCTCCAAACTTAGCATACTCTTTGATCTTTTTCAATTCATGTTCGCTTACTGTCTCAACCACTATCCCTCCATTCCTTGTCTTTCTCATCGCTTTGACTCTCACATCCAACGACTTACTCACATCACGCATAACCTTCTCTTTCACCTGCTCACTAGTCATTTTACCACTCGCATCCTTTGCTTTCATCACAACCGCATAATTATGCTCCTTAACATTCTTCACATTCACTCCAACACCACTAGCATTCGCACTTAGATTCTTTGCAGCACTCTTGCCGACAATACTTGCATAGCTAACATTCGCTCCAGTTCCACACACATTCTGGGCCACATCACAATCGACACGACTCACACACTCCAATCTCCCCTGCAATCTCTCATTCCTCGCCAACATCCGCATCATCTGCACCTTATACTCATCCGCACAATTCAAAATATACTCACTCGCACTCTTGAAGACCCTGTTGACCTCCGCAAATAAGAATTTGGAGCCTCAACCCAATCATTCTCATACACGCCAATTCATTCGCCCCAGCACAATCATCTTCCATAATTCTCCTTCTCTTCTTTCCCCCACTCGCATCGCTTATCTTACTGGACACACTCTCACTTCTCTCACGTCTACAAACACTCACATCCAAACTATCCACACACACACCTCGACCGAAGTCATCGACTCCTTCTCTCTTTCCTTCTCTATACCCCCCAATTCCCCAGAATTTATTAATTTAGAACTATCCATTTTGTTCCCACGAGCTGAGGCGATTTAAAAGTCACTCTTCAGGTGACGCTCTTTCCGGAGAGAAGGGTCTGTACTCAGAAGGTCGCCAGGTATCCTGAGGTGGTCGCTCGCAACCGGTCCACCCCGCGGCCATGCATCCCATCACCACGCACCTCTGCTTAGGATTAGGAAGCGTTTTTTATAGAAGCTATCCACCTCGTGGCCCGGGCGGTTAAGTCAAGGCCTCCGTCCCCTTAAGCGAAGGCCTTCGGGACTACGGTATGAACGGCTAAGGCACCCTGGGTGCGTCAATACCCTTACCGTGACCACCGATGAGCAGCCACGGCCCTTGGGGTTTGGCTCACAAAGGATTCAACAACCGATGTTCCACCTAAGCAGACCTGGCCATGCCTGATGTTCGGCGGCCGGGGAACATACGGCGCCAGCGATCACTTAGCCGTTGCGCTGGAAAGTACAACGTTATCGTCGGGCACCACGTGGAGGTGTGAAACGCTGACTTGGCACAGGAGAGGTGAATAAATGCGCATCCTGCACCCAGCGACATACGCCCTCTTCCAGATCCAAGAAGCACGTGAGAGGCTGAAGGACCTAACCAGAGGTCTCGATCGCATCAACGGCCCAACCATCGTCTCTCAGGACTCCGGACTTGTTTACTCAACATCACTTGCGCTTTTAAACGCAATCTCTGGAGAGCAGTGACATCCGGACGTCCCAGCGAAAAACATGGTTATTCTGGGAGGATGCAGCCGCCCCGTATCGTGGATCATTGCCCAGCAGGAGAGAGATGGTGTTTTCTCCTATTAGCATCGGATCGACCAGAGCAGCAAGCAAGCATGCATTATCAAGGCCACCATTCCCCACACAAGCTGACGGTGCCTAAAGTTCGCCGATGCTGTAAGGCAGACAGCATTTTACCGCTAACAGCGCCCACCCGGAGCAGCGGTCGCAGCAAGAGGTGACAAATTTCAAAGTCATACCTAGGTTACACCTAAGTTAGTTGGCGTGTTAATTTGAAATATCAAAAATTCGAGGTCATGCCTGGCTGATGCCTAGGTTGTCATGCGGCGTGTTGCTTTGAAATTTAAGAAAAACGCAGGTCATGCCTGGCTGAGAATTTTGCATGTCATGCCTGGCTGAAAAATTGGCAGGTCATGCCTGGCTGAGAAGCAAAAAAGGGGAAAAAAAATAAATAAAAAATAAAAAGGAAGAAAAAATGGGGGGGGGGAAAATCCCCCTTTTGGGTGGCGAGCCACATTGGGAACCACCCTTAGCTCGTTGCACTCGTGTCGCGGGAGGCGCTACCGCAATACACGAGTACTAAGAGCTCTTGGCCTGATCTTCGGGATTGCACACAGATGGAGACCAGTATACACGTCAGCAGTGCGCGCCTTGTTCCGACAAAAGTCAGGATGCACCGCGACGCTGTGATGACCGGTCTCAACATCCAGAAAATGCAATCCCGCGCCTAAGATCAGACCGTTCAGGAACAGGAGTGCCATCGGAGCCTAGCAGGCGAGCCACTGCATCTCGAATATACACTCCTCTCCCTACTTTTCCATGTAGACCCTTGACACCTAGGGCCCTTGACACCTAGGATCACTTCTCCCCAGGGTCAAGCACCCGAAGTAATCGCCGCATCCAGTCTCCACCCAGAAGGACACCACCAGCCGCAGCCGGCCTCATTTTATCACCAAGATCGCTGCTTACTGTTAATATCACGAAGTTTGTGCTTTCGTCCCTTTATCTTGCTCGCAACTCTGATCTCTCCAACGAGATATGCACGGATAACAACCCACAATACGCCCGACAGTAGATAGGGAAAAGTTTAATGTGTGAGCCGTTCCCACAAATGGGAAAGGCTCGTGCTACATTACCATTTCGGGCATACGTCACATTTTATATCCACTGTCTATCAAAACCGCCCCGGCCCGGGCGATGGAAAAATCCAGATACGGGATCCTTATCGCGGGAATGGACAGTTCGGTCACATACCAATGAGGCTCCACACCTTCCACCCAGGTGCACCTATAGCCGCGCCTTTCCGACTCAGTGCACCATCCCCCACTGGCAGTGTACACGGGGAACCACGGGAAGGCCTGTCCATTTGCATCCTGCCTGGATACACGTTTCTGACCCTGCCGGGCGAGAGAAAGGGGGAGAGGTAGGTGGGTAAGATGGCCGGTGGCTGTTCGCCAAAGGCTTTAACCGTGGCGAGGGATTTACGGGAAAATTTTAGGTGGAAGAGTCCTTCCTAATAGAAGCTAACGCGACGCGACCATCGTTCAAAAACGCGGTTGTTCCGAGAAGATTACGGGGCCGCGCTCCCATAGCCGAAGGCTCCGACCTCTCCGGTTGAACGACGGACCCTACTTAATATTAGTTTTAGGCTTCATATCCCTTCAGCCAAAAGGTTTCGCTACAAAAATCGGTAAACAGTTTAAAGGCTTCTTGACTAGAAACGCGTCACGTCCGGCTGTTTGTCTTCCGGGACTGCGCTGAGCAGGACCTCTCTCTGTGCATCGAACATAGAACATCCCAGCAAGAAATGCTGGACCGAATCTGTCCTACCTCTGCAAATGCACGCTTCACTATCGACGAGATTTAACGCGGCTAAACGGGACCTAAAATCACCGTGTCCAGTGAGGGCTTGCATGCTCCAATGGTTCGATTCTAAAGAGCGCGCGTCTAGTCTATCTCGGACGCTGCTAAAACAGGCGAACGTGATATGGCCTTTATTCGAAGATGCTCATTTGGTCTGCCATATGTTAATCGCCTCGTCTCTAATCTTACCTATCGCGGTCTTCCTATCTGTTCCGGCGGGTATCTCTACGTTACCGATCTTGGCATCTTTTCCCGACCTAACATAGTATCGCGCGGCGTTTTCGCGAAGAATTATATCAATTGGAATCACTCCTCCGACGCAGAGTGATTCCCACGAGGCTGTACGATATGCGCCCGACAGCGAAATGAGTACAAGGCGCTGTAGCGATTTCAAGGTCCTAATGTCACTCTCCGTACATAAGTCAGTCCACTCCGCGGCGGCATAGGCTACTGTCGGCGCGAATACATCCCGGTATATCGTGGAGAGTGCTCTAAAACGAAAGCCCCAATGGGCATGTGCTAACCTACTCAATTTAGCGAACAGCAACCCGAACTTTGCTGTTAAGATACGCGCAGTGAGATCTCACTTTCAAATTCCTATCTATATGGACGACAAGATATCTGACCGTTTGTTTAAATCCTATTATTGTACTACCGATTTTAATTATGGGCGGCTTATTTTCGAAGTCAACGGTTTTCTTCATGGTTTTTCGCTTCCTATCCGGTCGCGCTCCTCCCCGTCTACCTATTGGATTTCACGGGATCGCGTCAGACTTCAGAATGATGGCTTCAGTTTTATGCTCGGAAATCTGAAGCTTCGCGAACCTACACCATTCTGTAATTACATTGACTACACGTTGGCCTTCTGCCTCAAGTTCCCTACGCGAATTTCCACTTATGACGATCACGAAGTCGTCCGCGTACGCAGCAAATCTATTTGGAATCATTTCTTCGAGTATCTTTAAAAGGCCATCAAACATGAAGTTCCAGCAAGCCGAACCAAGAACGGAACCCTGCGGGTACCTCCTCGTTGCTCGCTTGGACACCTCCGCGGAACTAAGCGCGATCTTTACTTTACGGTCGTCAAAGTAGCTCCGGAGCACCCCGAATACGTTTCGCCGACAATCGCGTTTTTTAAGCTATCTAAAACGAGTGGCCACCAGACATTATCAAAAGCCCCGGAAATGTCGAAGAGAAGTGCAATGGCATATTTTCCTTCGGAGACAGAGACCATTCGCCGCAACTCAACAACAGCATCCTCCGTCGATCTTCCAGGCATAAATCCGAACTGTCGACGGGAGACCTTATCCGGCGCCAATAACGTCTCTATCAGCCGGGATTTGAGAATCTTCTCAAAGAGCTTTCCTACCACGGAGAGAAGACAAATGGATTTGTAGGATTTTGGGTCCCTCTCATCTTTGTTTTCGCCCTTCAGAACTCGAAGCGAGCCCTCCTTCCAGACAGAACGAAAGACGCCCTACTGGAGGCACCTATTGAAAAGCCTAGCTATTTGATTACACTACAGGCTGCCTTGAGAACGGCAACCTCTATTAAATCTAGACCCGGGGCTTTCTTATTTCTAAACATCTTAACCACATCAGCCACTTCCTTCACCGTGATGAGAGGAGCATCGGCTGTATCGGGAACATTCCTATTCGTGACTCGAATTTCACGCTCAGGCGTGTCCTCTGTCTCCCGGTCATCTGGAATATGCACGTCCAGAAAGTAGCTGGCGGTCTCCCCTAATGTTTTTGTGGAATATTCACCACATCGGAGTGTGCTCAGCACTCCCTCAACCTGGAGCTTGCTCGCCTGTTGCTTGCAAACGAAGCCCCAGGGCTCCTGGTTACCGTGCGATGTGATGAACTTCCGACACCTCGCGAGTCTCGTCTGCTTTACCTCTTTATTGTACTGCCTTCGTGAAAAACGATACTCCAGCAGTACTCTGAGGTAGGCAGGTTCCCCTCGCATTCTGGAGAACCCTATGTAACCTATAGACTTTTTTCTTAATAATCGTTAATTTCTGTGTTCACTACGAGTTGGACTTTCTAAATCTACGCTTTCTAGGCATCGACGCGAGTACAACTGTGAACGTTTCTGCCATCCTTTCTACCTCTACTGTGGAACACAGATCGATAGCCTCTAGTTGCGATCTTGAAAGATCTGTCAGGGTCTCAGAGAACCGTTCCCAGTCGACCCGATTTGTAACGAACCTCGTGTTCGCAGCTCCCCGATCATCACCTGACTCTTTGGGCACTCTCAACCTTATGTCCACCGCCCTATGGTCGCTGGTAGTTCAGTCACACCTCACCTTCCAATCACTGATAAATTTGTTCATGGAGGGCGATACCAAGGTCACGTTGATGAATGACGAACCTCTTGTCGTCCAGAAGGTAGGTGGCATCTCTATCGTCTGTCTCTTGGCGACCCCAGAGTGACGACCGAGCATTGGCGTCTACACCTATAATGAGTCTCTTCTCCCTCATTGAACGAAACACCGTCTTGAGGTGCCTGAGGTGCCCCTCAATCTTGTCACTGTACTGAAAGCACGAAACGACGTAGAAGAAGAAGCTGGGGGTCTGCACTTCCACACAGACACAATGGTCCATATTCTGCGGTCCTCTTTTATCGATAAAAGTACCTCTAAAAGTGGTTTATAAGCCTTCTAATTGGCTACGAGCTACTTTTAGAGGCACTTTTAACGATAAAAGAGGATTCAGAATATGGACCAATGCGCAGTGCTAAGCTGCGAAACAAAGACCATTTGGAAATTGGAATTACAGATCGCCACTGCTGCCCACGGACGTTGCGAACGCACAGCGGCAACTTTCATCCCTATACACCTAGCCCTACGAAGGTGTGGCTCGAGCCCTGCTTCCTGACATATGGTTCCTGCAATAACAGGATGTCAAGTTGCTTTCCGGCTACGAGCTGACGCACCTGTTACCACAGCCGAACGTCGCATGTTCAGCTGCAGCATCCTAACACCCGTGGACGCGTTACCTACGCTAATCGCTGTACCTAATCTATCTAATAATTCTTGTGGCACCGGGCCACTCGCTGTGTGGGGTGGGGTGCGTTCCGCGAATCTAACGGTCTTTCGCTCCGTTTTCGTATCCCTCGCGGATCTAAGTGCGGATCTAATCGCGGGCCTATTTATTTCGCGCACTACGCTCTCGACTGTTCCGGAGTTTCGCACTAAATCTATCGACGCGGACCTAATCTCGGTAATCAGACAAACGACATACGCGGTTTTCAGAACGGCTACTTCGCGACGGACTAACGCGGTTCTAACGGCAGGAAGACCGTAATCCCGGGGCTGTGCACCGTCGCGTACTGTGTCTTGGGCCCGCGCGCGCACAGCTCGGTGAGGCGCTTTCGAGGAGGCGGAGACCGCCACCGAGCACGCGGTCGAGCAAACCCGCGACCCAACGACGAAGACACCCCGCGCTTCCCTAACAGCGGCCGCGCCAGGCCGGAAGCGGTCGGCCAGGCGGGCACTCCTCCTCACTACGTCAAAGTTTTTAATTTTAGTACCCATATTATTCCCACGAGTATGGTGAAAGAGGTGGTCAAACGACGCAGAGCCACCTTTACGCTGCAAAGCCTAAGTACACCGAGAGGACGGCAGGTATCCCGGGATGAACCGTTCGCGACCGCGACATTTTGCGTCTACGCGATCATGCAGGCCCTAAGCACGATTCCTACACCTTAGCCTTCAGATATCTGCGGGATCGATCGCGATGAGAGCGACCGCGACGACAACGACGACCTAACGGCGCCTATCGACGAAGCTATCGACGGCACAATCTACCCGAAAGTTCCCGAAGAAACGAAAAATCCGCTTTAGTCTCCGAAGAATGCCGTTTATAGGGGCATTTTGTTAGTGCCACTGTTAAGCGCCATTTGGCCAGCAAAGCTGACACCGACTCATGGCTCAGCAGTGTTCAGGCTATCTGCGGGACCGACCACGACGAAAGCGACCGCGACGACAACAACGACCTAACGACGCCTATCGAGCCTATCGAAGCCACAGACGGCAACAGCCGAAACCCGAAAGTACTTGTAAATAAAAGGTTAATCACACACACGCACACATTCACACACATTCACACGTACATACTCTCATTCACACGTGGGAGTCACTGGGATCGGGGTGATCCCCGCCTCTGGCCCGGCGGGTGACTGAGTCACCCATCCAGTCCTTCGGGCGAGGTCCCCGACCGGCTCCCACTTTTCCCCACCGAGGGACGCCTCACGGCAGGAGCACTCACCGCTCGGTACCCTCATCCTGCGGTAGCACCCGCCAAGTCACGGGCAGAAAACAAACCTCACTCTACAGTGCCGTGCCACTGGGCGATTGAAGTCAGGGCCGCCAACCCTTTCCAGCGATTGGGACTTGGTCCGTGTAAACACAGACTTCATCCCTATGGAGTCGCTGGGCTCCACTTATACCTCTTCAGTGAGAGTACAGTGCAATCTTCGCGACCCTTCCACCCCGAAGAGCTTAAGGACCGGGCTCCCTCACGACAAAGTGGCACACGACGAGGGAGAGTAGATAGGGACAATGGGAATCTCGTTAATCCATTCATGCGCGTCACTATTAGATGACGAGGCATTTGGCTAAAAAAAAAAATTTGGCTTTCGACCTTTATTTCCATATCGCTACATACAACTTATATACATATACTCTATATATTACATAGTACGTTCGCTAACTACGGATAAGGGAGGGCGTATTATACCTGTAAGGCAGGTAGCACCTAAGGTAAGGGACGGAGGAACTTAACTTATTCCCCTGCGGAATTCCACAGATGTTGTTGCGTTGAACATCTTGTACGCCGCTATGCTTCCAACCAGAGTTCTGGTAGCACTATCTTCAAGTCGGTGGTCTTGAGATAGCCTAGATTCACCAATTCTTTCACCGAGTCCGAGCTCCATACCTCCCTCCACGACAGAGTGGCCGATGTGGTCACGACTGTACGTACCCCGTGTACCTCCTTGATCTTTTCCACCACCACAGTTTCGCCATAGTATTGAGTCTTTCTTCTATGCGCTTCCGCAAGCGTCGTTTGTTCACTGATGATCTGAGCGTCCACCACAATCGCCGTTTCGCCCAGCACTGCCACTAGATCAGGTTTTCTAAGTTCTGCTGTTGTGTTGTATCGGGGTTCCTGAAACAATTGATACCCTCCTCCCTTGGTATCTTACGCGCGAAATATTTTACAACCGCGTCGTGTCTTTTGATTCTCGCCGCGTATGTTCGATGGCAATGTTGGAGCACATGGTTCAGTGTTTCCTGCGCCAAACATCCCGCACGACATTTCCGATCTTGATATCTTCCTCTGGTGGTGCGGAATTTCGTTGGAAGAGCTCCGATCCTCGTACAGCCGCAGTTGATGAAGTCTTTACCTGTTAGAAGCCTAGGTTCCATCCATTATCCATTGGTATTGGTATGAAGTGGATCTTGATTTTTTCAGAGCAGCACCGTCTACCGTTTCGTATAGGCGTTTTGCCATCTATTTGCGACCATTTCCGGACTGTTGTGGAGGACGCCATGATCGGTAAGGCGTCTTTTACATTCTTCCAGTTCTTTTTCTATATACGCAGTCAGTCCGGGATGGCTCGCGTTCTTAAGTATCGCTAGCAATCGTCCTGTTCTTGAGAGCGGCGCGATCCACCTTGTGGAGGGAATTCCCAGACCTCCATCTCTCACTGCCGCGTGGAAATACGCTGTTGGAACGTCATGCGGGAGCGCGACCATTTACGTATCGCTGCTCTCACTAGCTTGTCCGTCTTATTCAGTTCCCCCACTTTTACTGCTGCCCCGAGTGCGAGTTGATGATAAAGCTTGGGGATCACAAACGTTCTCAAATCGCACAATCTTTGCTGTGGCTTGAGAGGAGCCGCAGTGAGAGCATCCAGGTATAGTCCCACTGTTCGGCCGGGATGGCACTGCGTTCGTCCTTCTGGGGTGAATATTATCCCCAGGTATCTCCATTCTTTTGCTCTCGTTAGTGCTATCGCAATCGTCTTCCATCACAGGAGAACGTGGTTGTTGCATCCACCATTGTCTTTTTGAGGTGGCTCGATGCTCGTATGGCTATTGTCATACTTTTTCCTGTATTTATGGCCATGCCACATTCACTTAGATATTCGGCTGTGATGTCTATAAGTTTTTGAAGGCCCAGTGGAAGTGGACGCAAACAGGAGCAGGTCGTCCGCGAAAGCGGCTGCGTTGATCCTAGTATCTCCTAGGTCCGCTCCAATTTCGCTTGGTAATTTTTGTAGTCTATGAGTGACGGCGTTGAATATGATCGGCGATAGGGGGTCCCCTTGTCGAACACCTCTTGCTGGATGGATAAGTTTCGATGTCCAATTACTTCCTTCTAATTGAGTCTTAGAGCCTGCGTATATCCTCGATAGATATCTTATCATATCATGGTGGCGGGATTCCCAAACTATAAAGTGTGCTCTTTATCGCCGGATGCGTGATTGCATCAAACGTTTTGCTCACATCTATAGATACTACGTATAGAGATTTGAATTCTCTGCGGTGGTATCGAAGGAGAGAGTCCAACAATAATGTGTTGTCTGCACATCCATCTGTTGACCAAAAGGCTCTTTGTCTTGAATCGATGTCCAGGGCTTTCTCCATCCTCTTTGCCAGTATCTTGTGGAGCCCCTTTAAGAGTATTGGTAGTATCGTGATGAGTCTGAAATCCCCAGGCTCTCTTGCATCCTTCTTCTTTGGAAGGAATATTGTTTGTGAGAGTAACATGTTCGCGGGTAGTATTTCGCACCACATGAAAAGGTTGTATAATCTGAGGATGATGTCTGATGGTATGGACCTGTAAAAGCACGTAGAGGTCCCATCTGGCCCAGGCGCCGATGCATAGGAAATGCGAGCTATTCGTAAGTCCCTTATTTCAATTGGCGTCCATATGTCGTTCTTTGGGGAGACATTTTCTTTCTGTGGCGCCTCGTTTCCTTCGGTAGTCATCAGATTGGACCAGTATGTTTCCATTATTTCCTTGGGTGGCTGGACGGCTGTACTTGTTTGTTCCAGGATGCTGGAGATACAGCGACGTCTATCTTCCCTCTACATAGTCTGCATCTTTCCATATTCTCGGCGCCTGATTCTTCTCTTGCTTTCTGGGGTAGAAGGTGTAGGTATTCTTTCTTTATTTATTCGTCGTGCTGGGGTGGAAAGACTTCTCTTAAGTATAAGGCGATCTTCTGCACCGTCGCCTCTTTGCCAGCTGTTCGGGCTTCTACTGCTACTTCGTGTAGCTTTTTCCCGATGAAGTCGTTTCCCTTTGGTTTTCTTAGGGACTCCAGAAAATTCAGGAATTCTACCCCAGATTCTTCGTCTTCTGTATCTGGATTTGATGCCTCTGGGTTAATCAGTTGCTCGAATTCCTGCACCATTTTTTTATATTCCTGTTGTCTTCTTTTCCCTTTGATGGCCTCCGTTGTTCTTTGAGGGAAGTGCTGCTGAAGCTCCTGGTTCATGAAGCGCGGGTTCTAAGTTCTATTGTTAACTCGGCATCTTTTCTGGCCAGCATGGTGGTTTCCTCTCTTGACAATCTGATTTTATCAACAGCCGGTTGAAACCGGGCGTCGTATTAGTCTTTGTGAGTATGTTGCTCGTGTACTCCTCTTCCTCTGGCTGTTTGGAAGGTCCGATTACATCCCGGGAATTCGCATTTGTAGTCGGTGTCGTCCTCCTGTTCCTGACTAGTTGGTGTGGGAAGGCCAGTGGGCCTCCCACGTTCATCCGAGGCTTGGTTTCTTAAAATTGCAGGGCCAACTAATACGAGCGGAGGGAGCTGGCAAACCCAAGGCTCGGTAGCGCCGATACCACCTCTTTTCCTGCCGCTCCAATTCAACAAACGGTGACCGCAAGGGGGCGAGTCCACCATTAGGAGGATGCTTCGACTTGATGGTATAATCCGAAAAATTCAAAATTATGCCACCCAGTAGAACTAACGACCCTCCACCACAAACGCATCCCACAGTACCGAGAAAAAGCCGCACAGAATTTTTGTTTCTGGGCGGACTCGAACCCGGGAACCTTAGAACACGAATCCAGCGTCAAGCTATCAGGCCTACTGACTCGCCTTAAGAGAGTCATAGTTACTCCCGCCGTTTACCCGCGCTTGCTTGAATTTCTTCACGTTGACATTCAGAGCACTGGGCAGAAATCACATTGCGTCAACACCCGCGAGGGCCATCACAATGCTTTGTTTTAATTAGACAGTCGGATTCCCCTAATCCGTGCCAGTTCTGAGCTGAGCGTTGAATGGCGACCGAAGAGGACGACCACGACGGCTCGCGCCGCTACGGAAGCCTCGCAACAAGGAAGATCCGCGGGAGGCCAAGGCACGGGACCGGCGCGAGAACGCCGACCGTTCATCTCACCCAGGCTCGGCACGTCAGCCAGACCCGCTTCCCGACCAAGCTCGACACGCCCCGCTTCTCAGAGCCAATCCTTATTCCAAAGTTACGGATCCAATTTGCCGACTTCCCTTGCCTATATTATTCAATCGACTAGAGGCTCTTTACCTTGGAGAGCTGCTGCGGATATGGGTACGAACTGGCGCGACACCTCCACGTGGCCCTCTCCTAGATTTTCAAGGTCCGAGGGGAAGATCCGGACACCGCCGCAACTGCAGTGCTCTTCGCGTTCCAAACCCTATCTCTCTGCTAGAGGTTTCCAGGGAACTCGAACGCTTATACAGAAAATCTCTTCCCGGATCTCCCGACGGCGTCTCCAGGTCATTTTTTGGGTTACCCCGACGAACACTCTTACGAGGGCCCGAATTGTATGCGATTCCGCTGCCGAGTTCCGGAATAGGAACCGGATTCCCTTTCGCCCGACGGGCGTGTGTCATTATATACATCATAATAATATATGTGTCAATAATGAAAAGAAGTACGAGCGCGCGATTGCGCGGCAGCGGAGGTGTTTCTATCTCTTTCTTCTCTTTACATACATATCTTTGTTTTCGACACTCGAGTATATTGTACGCCGTCATTGACATAGGATTTCTCCTAGGGCTTAGGATCGACTGACTTGTGTGCAACGGCTGTTCAAACGAAATCCTTCTCCACGTCAGTCCTCCAGAGCCTCGCTGGAGTATTTGCTACTACCACCAAGATCTGCACCGACGTCGGCTCCAGGCAGGCTCACGCCCAGATCCTTCTGTGCTCACCGTCGCGATCCTCCTACTCGTCAGGGCTTCGTGACGACTCGAGGGAGACGATTGCTTCGCGAGAGAGACGCAAACGCGATCCGACGCGCGCAACGCTCCCGTCGCCGCCCCACTTGCCGCTGATGGCAGAGTATAGGCTCGACGCTTCAGCGCCATCCATTTTCAGGGCTAGTTGCTTCGGCAGGTGAGTTGTTTACACACTCCTTAGCGGATTCCGAATTCCATGGCCACCGTCCTGCTGTCTTAAGCAACCAACGCCTTTCATGGTGTCCCATGAGCGTCGAGTTGGGCGCCTTAACTCTACGTTTGGTTCATCCCATAGCGCCAGTTCTGCTTACCAAAAATGGCTCACTTGGCACTCTGATCCGAGATGCTCGTGGCTTCATAATTCAAGAAAGCCAGAGATCTCACCTATTTAAAGTTTGAGAATAGGTTGAGGTCGTTTCGGCCCCAAGGCCTTTAATCATTTGCTTTACCAGATGAGACTCGCGCGCGTTCCGTGCGGAACGGCCGAGTGCCAGCTATCCTGAGGGAAACTTCGGAGAGAACCAGCTACTAAATGGTTCGATTAATCTTTCGCCCCTATACCCAGTTCCGACGATCGATTTGCACGTCAGAATCGCTACGGACCTCCATCAGGGTTTCCCCTGACTTCGTCCTGACCAGGCATAGTTCACCATCTTTCGGGTCCCAACGTGTACGCTCTGGGTGCGCCTCTTCTCGCGTTGAGAACGAGACGCCCCGGGAATGCGAGGCCGCATCGCGACGCGGCCCATCCTCCTTCGGTCGACGGCCAAGGCCGACCTTCACTTTCATTACGCCTTTAGGTCTCGCGACAAGTCCCAATGATTCGCGTACATGTTAGACTCCTTGATCCGTGTTTCAAGATGGGTCCTAAGAGTACCCAAAGCAATAGCGTCGCCGACCGGTATCCGTCCCCCGTGAGAGAGACGTTCGCCTCTCGAAGAGAGGCCTGTCGAAGGTGATCCGTACTTTAACCAACAGGACCAGGACCGGGGACGGCGCAAAGTCCGTAACCTCCGAGTACCGTGGCGCGCGCTTGCGACGGCCTCGACGCACCGTGTAGAAGTGCGGCCTGATACCTTGCGCGTACTGCCGAGCAGCTGGCCGGGCGACCGAGGGTTTGTCGCGTGCCGTTTTACTGGTGACGCGACAGTCACCACACTCGGGCCGTAGACCGACAACCAGTGGGTCGTGACGTTCTACTTGGGGAGAAGTGCACGACGACGACAGCCGGACATCGGCGCACGGTAGTGTGCCCGCGCGCAAGCCGCGAGGACTCCGCGGGACATCGCCCACCAACGCAAAGCCAGCGTCGCTAACGATGAATCTTCCCATTCAATCTTTTCAGTTTCTTAGGTTTACCCCTGAACGGTTTCACGTACTCTTGAACTCTCTCTTCAAAGTTCTTTTCAACTTTCCCTCACGGTACTTGTTCGCTATCGGTATCATGGTCGTATTTAACCTCAGATGGAGTTCACCACCCACTTAGAGCTGCACTCTCAAGCAACCTGACTCTAATGAGAGATCCTCCCGAGACACACACCAGTCGCTACGGGCCTGGCACCCTCTACGGGTAAGTGGCCCCATTCAAGATGGACTTGGACGCGACGCCACGCATCGGGATAAGCGGATCCTCCCAAACATCACATTTCCCTGCGGCGGAACCGCGGGATTCTGGGCGATTTCGGGGTGCTGGGCTCTTTCCTGTTCGCTCGCCGCTACTGAGGAAATCCTAATTAGTTTCTTTTACTCCGCTTAATAATATGCTTAAATTCAGCGGGTAATGTTGCCTGCTCTGAGGTCGTCAGAGAGTTTTGTAGAGAAACTCTACAAAGAGATATACAGAGATATAGGAAGAGCGAGCGATATTTGCTAGCTAAAGCAGTATTATTTTTCAATTATTATTGCGTTATTATATCACATTTTATTAGCGCTAACCACCGATATTATGCGCACAATCTAATGTCTTGGGTTCTCGCGGGGACGCGAGAGAGGAGAGTTATTTTATATATCGTTTTCCGTCCCTCTTAATTTCCACGATTATAATAACACGCGCGCGGCGTGTGTATGTATAACGGGCGCGGTATGGAATCGATTCGATGATTACACGACGACGCGTGCCGGTCACAATCTTCGTTGGAAAATTTCGTGGACTCGGACACACGGTCGGCTCGCGATTCATCGGCTTTGAGGGTGGATTTCTCTCGCAATTTCTTCCTCCGCATATCGCCGGACGACACGACTGTGCGCGGCGCCGGTTTCCCTTCTCCATATACTTTTACCGTAAGGTATCTCGCGCCGCGAGAGAAGACAGGAAGGCGAAGCCTCGGCGCGTGTGTAAAAGGCGCGGTATCGCGCGCGCGCGCTGGCGCACCGAGAGAAAGAGAGAGAGAGTTGCGGATCGATGACGCGATCGGAAGAAACAACGACGCGCTAGAAAGACGGACGCAGAATGCTTGCTGCGCCGCTTTCTTCTTGCATTTGTTTCGCCAATCACTCGTAGAGGACGACGATTCGAGTGTCGCGCGTCGTCGTCGTCGTTGTTCCTCTCGTAATAGTATTTCGCATATTCTCTCTTGTGTCGTCGTTTCGTCGTTTTTATCTCCGACGAAACAACTCTCTCTTTTCTCTATTATATATATGGATATATGTGGGTATATTATTATATATATAATATATAGATATTTTTCGACATCCTCCGGGCGTCGCTCACGGCGCGCTTCGCTATCCTCTTTTTTTTCAATAAACGCTTTTTGTGCGTACACGCTTCGCTTTCTTTCCTCTCTTTTTATAACTCCTCTTCGCTGCACACACATTCGGTGTCATTTCAGACGACGCCAAGGAGGGCGGCCTCGTCGAACCCAATACCAGAGGACTGGGAGGGCGACGGAGGCTCGTCTCTCTCTCTCGGGCGAACGTCCAACGATCGCTCGTACGCCATTTATGCAATTTCGCGTAAGGGCGCAAGCAGTTTAGGTTTGTTAAAACGATCCTCAGCCATCCGTGATCCGGGAATTGTATCCGTGGACCGCAATATGCGTTCGAAATATCGATGTTCATGTGTCCTGCAGTTCACAAGTTGACGCGCGATTAGCTGCGTTCTTCATCGACCCACGAGCCAAGTGATCCACCGTTCAGGGTAATCGTTTTTCATTCGTCGCATTCATCGAACGCTTCACAGTTCATACATCGTGGTCTCCACTCCGAGGAGTGAGATAATCGTGGCCCTTCGATCAGCCTGGCCGCGCGTCCGAGCACGCGCGGACCGCCGCCGCAATCGGTAAAGGGATCGAGGCTACGGTACAAAGTTGGTTTGCGATCGGAGCGTCACTTCGCCTGCCGTTCGACGGGCAAAGAGACGGGGCGGAAAATTCTTTGAATAAACCATCGGACCCACGTATGGGATACACATCCTCTCGCCCGCCAGCCACACATCTCACGCATATTCGGTCGCCGCGCGTCGCGCGCTGACCACTGCCCCGGCTTATTAGCGGGGAGAGCGCGCAGCGACGACGACGTGTGGAGAGTGAGCGCGTAGGCGTAGGTTACCACCTGTTCGCTCGCGCTAACGCCAAATCGACGCTCCCGCTCGTAGCGAGATGCGTGATCGCGTCAAGCGATCTCGGCACCCCGTATCGCATATATTTTTTTCTTCGTTCGAAGAATGAGAATTTCGACGTTCAACGAGAGACGGAGTCTCGGATATTACTAAACGCTCGTCTCCCACGTGAGCGACTTCGACGACGACCGTCGGACATCCCCACCACGGCGCGCGCGCTGCTGCTTGTCGCAGAGGCGCGGCCACGCGTGGAACGTCCGGATGTCGTGTCGCGCGCGTCGACGCGATTTTTATTACATCCGTCAATTCCTCTCTTTCGGTCTCTGTGTGTTAGACGTGTTTTTCTTTCTCTCGTCCATTCAGTCGCCGACTGCTGCGAGCGCTCGCGTCTCGAAAGACACTCTCAACGCAGAGCAGGACCTCCGGAACGTTAATGATCCTTCCGCAGGTTCACCTGCGGAAACCTTGTTACGACTTTTACTTCCTCTAAATGATCAAGTTTGGTTATCTTCCCGGCAACATCAGCAATGCCGAGACATTGCCGCGCCAGTCCGAAGACCTCACTAAATCATTCAATCGGTAGTAGCGACGGGCGGTGTGTACAAAGGTCAGGGACGTAATCAGCGCGAGCTTATGACTCGCGCTTACTGGGAATTCCTCGTTCATGGGGAACAATTGCAAGCCCCAATCCCTAGCACGAATGAGGTTCAGCGGGTTACCCGGGCCTTTCGGCCAGGGAACACACGCTGATTCCTTCAGTATAGCGCGCGTGCGGCCCAGAACATCTAAGGGCATCACGTTATTGCTCAATCTCGTGCGGCTAGAAGCCGCCTGTCGCTCTAAGAAGATTTGTTTGTACGTTGGTAGTAAAAACCCGCCAGCCGAAGCCGGGGACCTTCGTGATACCATAAGGTACGCTTATTTAGCATTCTAGAGTCTCGTTCGTTATCGGAATTAACCAGACAAATCGCTCCACCAACTAAGAACGACCATGCACCACCACCCACCGAATCAAGAAAGAGCTATCAATCTGCCAATCCTTCCGGTGTCTGGGCCTGGTGAGATTTCCCGTGTTGAGTCAAATTAAACCGCAGGTTCCACTTCTGGTGATGCCCTTCTGTCAATTCCTTTAAGTTTCAGTTTTGCAACCATACTTCCTCCGGAACTCAAGAGATTTGATTTCCCGGAAGCTGCCCGCCGAGTCATCGGAGGAACTTCGACGGATCGCTAGCTGGCATCGTTTATGATTAGAACTAGGGTGGTATCTGATCGTCTTCGAATCTCTAACTTTCGTTCTTGATTAATAAAAACATTTTTGGCAAATGCTTTCGCTTCTGTCCGTCTTGCGACGATCCAAGAATTTCACCTTTAACGTCGCAATATGAATGCCCCCATCTGTCCCTATTAATCATTACTCGGGGTTCCGAAAACCAACAAAATAGAACCGAGGTCCTATTCCATTATTCCATGCATGCAGTATTCAGGCGAAGGTAGCCTGACTTTAAGCACTCTAATTTGTTCAAAGGAAACGTACCGGCCCGACTCGACACTCAGTAAAGAGCACCGCGACGGGATATTAGTTGAGCCGCCCCTCGCAAGGCTAAGCCCACCGGTAGGACGTCCCACATCACGCCAGTTAAACACCACGAGCGGTGAACCGACGGTGTGCGACATAGATTCAACTACGAGCTTTTTAACCGCAACAACTTTAATATACGTTATTGGAGCTGGAATTACCGCGGCTGCTGGCACCAGACTTGCCCTCCAATTGGATTCTCGTTAAAGGATTTAAAGTGTACTCATTCCGATTACGGGGCCTCGGATGAGTCCCGTATTGTTATTTTTCGTCACTACCTCCCCGTGCCGGGAGTGGGTAATTTGCGCGCCTGCTGCCTTTCTTGGATGTGATAGCCGTTTCTCAGGGTCCTCTCTGGAATCGAACACTGATTCCCCGTTACCTATTACAATCATGGTAGGCGCAGAACCTACCATCGACAGTTGATAAGGCAGACATTTGAAAGATGCGTCGCCGGTGCTAAGACCGTGCAATCAGCACAAAGTTATTCAGAGTCACCAAAATAAACGATGGACGAACGGCGAGCCGCCCACCACCGATTGGTTTTGATCTAATAAAAGCGTCCCTTCCATCACTGGTCGGGACTCTATTTTGCATGTATTAGCTCTAGAATTACTACAGTTATCTAAGTAAATGGGTGGGTACAATCTAATGAACCATAACTGATTTAATGAGCCATTCGCGGTTTCGCCTTAATTCGGCATGCACTGAGACATGCATGGCTTAATCTTTGAGATAAGCATATGACTACTGGCAGGATCAACCAGGGAACTTCGTGTTCGGTTACGCGCTCTCGGGGAGATCAGTGACTCGCGAGCGAGCCCACGCCTCGGGAGGCGAGGACCCGTCGCGCGCTGTTAAGTTCTTTTTCGTCGCCGCCGACCTTTGTTGGCCGGTCGGCGGAACTCTATTATATATTTTATCGAAAATCGTCTTGACGAAATAGCCAAGCGTTTTCAAAATATCATTTCATTCGGTCTCCATAAAATTTATTTTACAATATACAAATCGCAATAGTGCATTTTATATAAAATGCTCTCTTTAAAATATCATTTTGATTCTTATTCTCCCATATATATATAAATGGCACGGTCGCGAAGACCGCGCCAGTTTTACTCTGACGCTAGATCGACGATGCCGATTGCTTAGACGTCGAGAATAAATTTTTGTCTATCGCATGCGTTTTTTAAGGCACGCGTAGTTTTCTTTCGCTACGGCGTACAAGGCGAGCGGCAAGAGAGGTTTATCAACTCTTCCGCCATTCGTATTCGTGGAGTAAGCGTTCGATAAGCGCGACGATTCAGTTACTTTCCGTCCAAGACGAGAGCGAATCGCGCGGCCAACACACTAGATGCGTGCGCGTCACATAAGAGCCATTCGGTCTTGCGACACCGACTCGTGACAATGCTGTGCTAAAAAGTTCGAGACGATACGCGAAGGAACGAAGCGTCAGAGACGCGCAGAATACGCTCCGGCCCACGTCCGCGACCGACTCGTTTCGACGCGCCGAGCGCGACGTACCTCTTATAATACCCAACTGACGACCCAGGCGGTCGGCGATGCACGGTCGAGCGCACGGCGGCATACGAGTGCAAATAGACGCGAGCGACCGGGACGCTGAAAAATGAAAAAAACGAAAGAAACGTTAAATAAAGATTAACGTTATGATCTTCTCACGATTGCATGTATTAAGAGGAGAGATTCGCCTGTAATATCGACAAAAACATCATAATTTTTGGAAGTATATCATTTTTTATTGCCTGTATAAAATTAAAAATCCTCCAGAATTGAAGTATACATGCAAACGGACACGGGAAAACTCTATATAGTACGAGATTTTATATTGCGAAAGAAAATAAGTATAAAATTACATTCTTATTTATCGACATGTTAAAGCAACATGGCGTCAGAACTGTCAACTTGCACAAATATTAGCTTCTTATAAAAGTTTTATAGCTTTTATGCATAAAACAGTAGTTTTCCCAATTGTGTACTGCACCGTAGAACATTGTAGAATTATAAAAATTGAATTTAGTTGCCTAATTAATAAATGGCATCTTCCGAAAATTTCAGTCCACAAGTGCTCGAGATGTCGGTAAAATAAAGCGAAGAAAACAGCAAAATTTGTTCACAAACATCACGATAGAGAGCTGGAATTTTTTTATTAGACGAGAAGGGAAAATCGTGCATCAGGGAGAGATAATGCAATGATTTGTATGTTCATGCGTATGTGCGTGTATGTATATGTGTGCGTGGGTGCGTGCGTGCGTGGTGTGTGTGTGTGTGTGTGTGTATGTATGTGTGATGTGTGTGGGTATGAGTGTGTGTATGTGTAGACGTATGTAAGTAGTATAACTAGGAGAGTTCTAACCCAGGGGGGATGAGGCGCGAGGGGAACCGCGGTGCGGGGGGAATGACGTCACGCGAGGTGAAGGGGGATCCGCGGCGCGAGCGATGGACGAGGGGGTCCGCGCAGTAAAGGGAGATCCGTGGAAAGAAGACGGTGGAGAAGAACAGTGCTACGTGTGGGAAAAGGATAGTGCTATGTGTGCGACAAGAATGGCATCAACGTGTGACAAGGATAGTGTCAACGTGGAACAAGGACGACGCATAGGTGTGAGAAGGATGACGCAAAGATAAGTGGGCAACGAGTATGTGAAAGAGAGAGAACAATAATATCGCGAGACTTATAATTAATGCGAGTGAGAAAGCGCAACGATGATCGTGATACTTATAACTAGCGCGCGAGAAAGAGATAGCGCAAGGAACGCAGGGAGAGGCATGCGAATAATTAGATTTTTTTAAAATTAAAAATATATAAAAATTTATTTTAAAATGTGTGTATTTTTTACAATTTGTGTGTGTGTACTTAAAAATAAGAATATAATAATAAAATATAAAATAATATAAAATATAACAAAAATATAAAATTAATTGGGAGACGGTGCGTCAGGTAGAGAGGGACCTGTCCTGGAACTGAAAAGACACACATTGCATTAGATTTAATTATTTATTTTAAGATATTATATGATATAATATAAATGGTATGTTACCAGTAATATTTTCCATTCTCATCTGTACACAATACGGCCAGTTTATATTTTAATTCAGGTTTCGGTTTATCCTTTCGTAATCTCTGAAATTAAGCATAATAATTTTAAGTGTTTTAAATTTATTACACAGCAACAAAAATATTTTTACCTTCAGCCTTTCCAATTTCCACAATAGTGTATTCTTATAATCAGCTTCATCTAACTTTTCAGATTTTTTTACTGTTTCAAATGTTTCACATAGTCTCTTTCCAAAACATTTTAATGTAGCATGATTAGGATCTTTCTTGTAGATACAAAAATATGTATCACATATTTGAACTGAATTCGAATAAGTATCTCGACATTGGAGAAATTTCCTCAACAAATTTGTGCGAGGTTTTTTCAAGCCGAGTTCTCGATGTCTTATAAACTGAACGATTGAAGTTTCATGATTCCTCTTTGAAAGTTGTTCCCGCTCATATTGAAGTAATTCTTCAATCTCTTCATCACTAGTCCGACGAAAAACGAAATCAAGTAGTCTCTCTTCCGCCGCAACGGGATCCATCCAACAATCATCATCATCATACGGATCATCATTGCCGATAAGAATCTCTTCTTCTGCCATTGCACTAACGTAACACACAAGAGTAACGAAACGCAAATAACAACGAAAGAAATAATAATATTAAATTCTTGAATGTCGCCAGTAGATAAAATAAGATAACGTAATTTAAATCGACCACACTGGCACTTTATTGGTTGATAGAAAATCACGACGTTTCGACCATTGGTTTTGGTCCTTTTCAAGTGAACTACAAAGGTTACAATATTATAAAAACAATATGAAGTGAATAAAAAAGGAGAAAAAAAAGGAAAAAAATTAATATATACGTACAAAATCTTAGTTAACCAATAAGTAATGAGAAAAGAGAAATCACTTGTCAAGATCGTCAAGTCAGTCTACCGCTCACAAACAAGGAGAGAGACTAAACAGCTTTTATTAGTTTATCATAAATACTGTTCAGACTCTCAGTGTCCTTCTGCAAGTTAATTGTGTTGTCAAATTTTTTTAAAAAACATTTCAGCAATTTCTCTCTTTCTCACGTGTCTTTCGTTGTGTAAAATAATCGGTATTGACCAATCGAAGTCATGGTTGAATTCTAATTTATGTTTACTAATCACAGATAGATTGCTTTCGTGCAATTTTATATTGTTAAAATGTTCTTTGACTCGAGTGCCTAAATGTCTTTTCGTTTGGCCTATATATGAATTATTACAATTTTTGCAGTCTAATTTATATACGACTTCGGTCCTGTTGTTAGTAGGCAATCTATCTTTTCCGCGTTTAATCAAAACGTTAAGTTTTTTCGGTACATTATAGACGATATTAAGACCTATATTATTAAAGACGTGGCTAATCTCATCACTAAAGCCATCCACAAATGGTAAAGAAATATAACAAGGTGTAGCCGCATTATCACTCTCAGAATCTGTATTTTCATTGTCACGATGTTTTAAAAAAATCAAGTCTTCTTTTAACATAACGGTTAATAATTTGATCTGGAAAACAATTGTTGGAAAGAATCTGTTTGACAATGTCGATATTCTTAAAATGAAATCGAACGTCTGATAATAAAATAGCGCGATCAACAAGATTATAAATGGTGTTCATTTTATATTTAAACGGATGCTTGGAATGAAAATTAATGTATCTGTTAGAACAAGTAGGTTTTCTGTACCAATCGGTCAAAAGCCGACCGTCAAAACGAATAACCCTGGTGTCCAAAAAACTAATGCAAAAATCAGACTCAATCTCATATGTAAATGTCAAACGTTGATGATAAGTATTGAAAGTCGATACAATCTCGTCAATCTTTGAGCGTGGAACAATAGTAAAAATGTCATATCTAAAATACAACGAAACGTTAAAACTTAACTGACTCAAACAATGTGTTTCCAAATCATCCATAACGATGTCAGCCAAAATAGGAGACAGGGGGGACCCCATAGGACTACCGAAAATCTGTTCATAAAACTGTCCATTAAACGAAAAACTAGTGGAACCCAAAACCGTTTCTATCGCGTACAAAAACTGAGATAAATTAAATTTAGTGTTAGAAGCAATGTAATTCCAACATTTAGTGACAGCATTCAACACCAAATCTTTAGGAATATTAGTAAATAATGCGGCAACATCCAGCGAAATCATTACATCGTCATCATTAATATATTTATCTTTCAAAATCTTAGCAAAGGTCCAACCATCCTTAATATGAGATTTAGGTTCCAAAATCGAAATCTGTAGTATATCGTGGATGTATTGCGCGACATTGTATAAAGGACTACCCAGTGATGATACAATAATCCGCAGTGGAAAACCCGTTTTGTGAATCTTAGGCAAACCGCAACAGCGTGGCAAGTTACCATTAGTAGAATTTAATTTTTTATATGTAGATTCATTGATTAAATCGTTACTTCGCCAAGATTTAATAATGGCATTAATTTTATTAGTTATTTTCCTGATTGGATCCCTGTTCAATTTTTTATAAGTGGATTGATCATTTAAAAGAGCTTCCATTTTATTAACATAATCAATTTTGTCCATAACAATAGTGACCTGACCCTTATCAGCTCTGGTGACAAACAAATCATCATTCTCACGCAAAAACCGTCTGCAGAGAGAAAATCCTCTAAGACTGTATCTATCTACAAAATTAATATGTTTACTCTCACAAAGAAACCTTTGGAGAGAATTAGCGACCGAAATTCTGGTCATTTCGACAGCTTCACGGGGGATACGGTTATAATTAATTTCAAAGTTCTTTAAAGTCCCAAGAACGACACTCACGCGGTCATTCTTACAAGACTGAAATACCAGTAATCCAAAATTGTCACCAAGACTCAAAAGTTCAGAAACACTGTCGGGAATATTCTTACTACTAATGTTAACCAGCCACCGCGTTTTGTCAATATTGCTGAAAGGATTCAAAACTGAGTTATTATTAACGGTCAAATTATTAAATTTTTTATTTAAATTAGCTTTCATTCTGTTGTTAATTCTTACGAATTTCGATTCGTTAAACTTAAAAAACCTGAGTAATAAATCTCGTGGTAAACTTTCACTGAGTTTTCTTTCGATCCTTTCAACATTAGCACGTAAATAATTAAGGTTAAAATTAAGGTCTTTGATTTCTAAATTCAATAGTCTATAACGGTATTTTCTCGTGGTTTTTTCAAAAATACGGTTGACACTGCTGCTATGAAAAATGATGTTGATCTTTAACTTGTCAATATGAGACGGAATTAAGTCGTAGCTGCATCGAAGTAAGAAAATGAGTTGTTGCTTAGCGGTGCAGATCTTCTTTTTATTATTGATTCATGACTTCAACAAGGAAGAAATAATATTCTAATGCCGCAGACTCCTCTTCATTATATATTTTTTAATATCTTGCGTCTCATCTACCTCAGCATTTCTCTACATCTTTAGCGGAGCGTGTTGAGAAAAATTGTCAACTATTCTTATTCGCATGGAAGGAAAGAAATAAAATCACAGATGGAATAAAAATAATTATTTATTGCACGCATTGTAAAGAATATCATTTACAGCACATGTTAATAATTCGCAATCGATCAATGATTCGCTGTTAAAGACATCACTCTCGTGTATCGTTTTTACAGCATCGCATACAGTAGTAATATTGTTACGTTGTAATACAGTTTCAAATTGTTTAAATTTTTCATTAACGAGATACGTATTCTTGCATAATCAATTGTGCATATGATCGATACAATTTTCAAAATTAAATAAATGTAATAACGTCTGCGGTTTCATGTACAAAGAATTTTCGCATAATGTAAGTTTTACAATTTTCGATTGAAGCATTTCAATCGTTAACTCTCCAATCTTTAATGGGTGAGCAGTCGATTGTAGAAATTGTTCAACATCTACTTGCTTCTGCATCAACAAATTCCACGTTGAAAAAGGTAATTATTATAGGTATTATTTGATTGCCTCGATTGTCACCGAGAATCAGCTCCACGTACAATACAGCTCCAACGCTTATTCCAATATCCAAATACTTGTACGACGTCGGGGTTAGAGCGTACCTTCTTCCAAATATGCGAGCCACATGACGAGGTTGAATACTATAAAATATAAATAATTAGACTAATATATTAAACAATCATTAAATAAAATTTTTTAAATAATTAAATCTTACATGTCACATTTTTGCTTCTTACACAGTGGAGTTTCACCGTTTCGAATCGGAACGTAAAAATTCATATTTCTTCAGCGGTGAACCTTTCACACGTGCGATTGATGCAATACTGCAATCGTATTAGAATTAATATCAATTCAAATCGTAAATTGCGATGTAGAGGGGATTATTGCTGACGCAACATTTTAATTTCCTCCAAAATTTTGTCGCGCCGTTGTACGGCTGCGATGACATCATCCTCAGAACAAAGATTTAGCTGAATTTGCTAAAATCGAGCGCCGATGTACGGCTGCTCCTGATGCAATCACGTTAAAATTTTCAAATGTGACAAAACGCGAAATTTTCAAGGTTAAGATCCGCATCGAGACAAAGATTTAGCTGAATTTGCTAAAATCGAGCGCCGATGTACGGTTGCTCCTGATGCAATCACGTCAAAATTATTCAAATGTACGTGACAAAACGTGAAAAAAATAACCGCCAAGGTTAAGACATGCATCATCCCTAGACAAAGATTTAGCTGAATTTGTTAAAATCAAGCGCCGATGTACGGCTGCTCCTGCAATCACGTTAGATTTTTCAAATGTACGTGACAAAACGCGAAATTTTCAAGGTCAGATTGCACATGGTACTACGGGGAATTTTTTGTAAGATGAAATCATTCTAGAATGTTCGATGATAAAACAATGCATGAGATGGTATATAAATCATGATAGATATGCACACCCCACCAGTAGCTAAAGTGCATCAGGACAGTCATTAGAAATTTCGCAAGTGTGTGTTAGCAATATGGAGGAGCAAATTTTGCGAGAGCAATCCGCTTTGGTGAATTCATTGGAAGATTATATTGTGTGGAATCAACGATGCGACCAATACATCGAGTCGTTGGAAGAGCAAAGTCGCATCAAGCGACCGCGATTATCGATTGGAAATCGACAATCGTTGATTGCTCGGATCGCACGCCTCGAAGGTTTGAAAAATTCGGTACGTGGACGTTTCGTACACGCGGGTGCCGGATGCAGCGCGCGTCAAAATGGACTTGTGTGGCGTGAGATTGATACGGCATTCGAGAGTCGCGTATCGACTGGTGCGGTGATAAACTATAATCACATCGAATCGCGCCAATTTCTCGATGACGCCAAAGACATTGTGATAGAACATGTGCAGGAAAACATGAAAAAACACTGTAATGTGAAAGTGAACACTATATTTAATGGCGAATTTGTGGAGATAAACGTGCCAATAAAAGTATAAACACGAGAAACTATGAACTCTTTCGCACGTCCGATTTACGCGAGTGGTACGAGCGCCGCGTCATCGAACCCACCCTAGCGTCTCTGGAAGAGTTTCAGGAAAGTTACTTGTTTATATTTACCCGCGATAGCGGGTGGGCATTGTCGCAAATACTGAACTTGACTGTAAATATAAATAAGTATAATCCTTTGCGCGCGGGATGTTACATTAAGTTACCGTGGGAGATTATGGTGAAAAGAGCGGTGATTAACGTGCAATCAAAGGACAATGCGTGTTTCGCGTAGTAGTCGCCACTCTGTATCCCACCGAAAGAAAGGTGAAACGAGAATCATCGTACCCGCATTACGCGACAGTGTTGAATCTCCAGAACATTGAGTTTCCGCTGACTGTGAATCAGATTAAGAAATTTGAACTTACATATGACATTTCAATCAATGTGTACGGCATCGAAGACAAGAACAGCATTGTCCCGATACGTCTTTCGCAGAAGCGGGACAGGCATGTCAACTTGCTGTACGTGGAAGATGACAACAGCGTGGGACATTTTGCTTGGATCAAGAATTTATCCCAGCTAGTGAGCTCGCAATTGAGCAAACACAATGGTCAAAGATATATCTGTGGCCGGTAAGTTTATTTGACTAATTATAATTTATATAACCAATTGTTCTAATCTTAATTAAAATTTTTTTCTTTTACAGATGCCTACACTATTTTAGCTCGGACGCCAAGTTGCAGTCGCATACAGTCGACTGTGGAAAGATGAACGACTGCGCTGTCCGATTGCCGAGCGACAAGGACAAGTGGCTCGAGTTCAACAACCCAAATCGGAAGGAACGGATGCCATTCATCGTATACGCCGATTTGGAATGTGTCCTGGCCAAGACGGAGGAAGAAAAATTGTACCAACACCATCGGATATTTAATTTAGCTTATTATGTATATTGTTCGTTCGACAATTCTTTATCGGCGTATCATTCACATCGTAGCGCCGATTGTATAGCATGGTTCGCCGCAGACCTTAAAAATTTAGCGTTACGTGTAAAATATTTTAAAAACAAATGTCCCTATGGTAAATTTGACGTCCGATGAGTGGGAAAAATTCCATAGCGCCACTCAATGTCATATATGCGAAAAACCGTTCGCGGAAGACGATACACGCGTTCGCGATCATTGCCATCTGACCGGGCGGTACAGAGGTCCCGCGCATTCAAATTGCAATCTAAATTACAAAGAATCTTTTTGTATTCCGATAATTTTTCACAATTTATCCGGTTACGATTCACACTTTATTATAAGGAAATAGCTACGGCGTTCGAAGGGAAAATCGAGTTATTATCGATAACCAAGGAAAAATATATTTCGTTTACTAAAAATGTTTGTATGGAAGAAGAATCAAAAAATCATATAAAATTACGTTTCATCGATTCATTCAAATTTCTCGCATCGAGTCTCGATAAATTGGCATCATTTTTGGATAAAGATAAACTTAAAATTTTAAAATCGGTATTTCAAAATTTGTCAACAGAACATTTCAATTTGTTAACGCGAAAAGATGTATTTCCCTACGAATACATCGATTCCGTTGACAGGTTGCAAGATACGTGTTTACCACCGCGCGAATCATTTTACAGTTCCTTGACCGGAGAATTCCTGTATCCGAGAGCGATTACGCGCACGCCGAGAACGTCTGGACGCGATTCTCCATTCGGACGCTAGGCGAATATAGCGACTTGTACCTCAAAATCGATGTCTTGTTATTAGCAAACATTTTTGAAAACTTTCGAGATAAATGTATCGAAAGTTACGGACTCGACCCCGCGTATTACTATACTCTCCCCGGCTATACGTGGGACGCCATGTTGAAACATACAAAGATCACGTTCGAACTGCTCACAGACATCGACATGGTTATGTTCATCGAACGTAGTATACGCGGCGGTCTGAGTCAATGTTTGGGTAGATACGCTCACGCTAATAACAAGTACATGGAGTCGTACGATTCATCGAAACCGTCATCGTACTTGATGTACTTTGATGTAAATAATTTGTACGGATGGGTAATGTGTCAACCGTTGCCCTATGCCGATTTTCGATGGATCGACGACGTCCAATTTTGACGTATCATCGATTGCGCTAGATTCGCCTACGGGCTATATCCTCGAAGTGGACCTCAAGTATCCGCAACATCTTCACGATGCGCACACTGACCTACCGTTTTGTCTGACACGCGACAAACCACCTGGCAAGCGGGAATTCAAGCTGCTTGCAACGCTATATGATAAGAAGCGTTTCGTGATACACTACCGCAACCTGTAGCAGTGTACGCGTCACGGCCTTTGCGTCACAAAAATACATTGAATTTTACAGTTTTCACAATCTCCCTGGCTTCGAAATTACATAGAATTAAATACACATTTTAGAACATTGGCTAAAAATGATTTCGAAAAAAATTTATATAAATTAATGAACAATGTGGTGTTTGGCAAAACGATGGAAAATGTGCGAAATCATGTAAAATTATTAACAAAGTGGGACGGTCGGTACGGCGCAGAGGCGATGATCGCGAAACCAAATTTCCACAGTAGAAGCGTTTTTTCGGAAAATCTTATTGCTGTGGAATTGCGTAAACTCGAGGTGAAATTCTACAAACCGATTTACGTTGGTATGTGCATACTCGACATATCCAAGACGTGTTTGTACGAGTTTCATCACGAGTATATAGCGCCAATATATCGCGATAAATGCCGAATAATGTATACTGATACGGACTCATATATCACATTGAGTGTGCGAATGTGTATGAGAATATGAAGCGCGACATCGCTAAATTCGATACGAGCGATTATGCGGTGGACAATGTGTACGGTATACCGCTTCTAAATAAAAAGGTACCGGGTCTGATGAAGGGCGAAAATAACGGTGCTATAATGACTGAATTCGTCGGGCTCAGAGCAAAGATGTACGCGTTACGAGTGGATGGAAAGAAAGACACGAAGAAAGTCAAAGGCGTCAAGAGCAACGTTGTCGCGAGAACGATAACGTTTGACGATTACACGCGGTGCTTGAACGAAGAGATTGAAATGACGCGTCAGCAGTCGTGTATACGATCTAAACTGCATCAAGTATACATGATCCGCGAGACAAAAATTGCTCTGAGTCCGTACGATGATAAACGGTATATCGTACCCAAAACCACTGATACATTACCGTGGGGACATTATAGGATACCTTTGTAAATAAATGTATATTTTGTTTATTGTATATTTTGTACATAATCATGTATATATTGTATTTTTATATATTTTATACATTTTATATTTATATTTTAATATTTATAAATTTTATATTTTATATATTTTATATGTTTCAATAAATGTTTATAATACATTATTTTTATGAATCCAAGAGTTGTATGATTTATCCATTCCCAATCATTTCACGTATACGTCATCACCCTTTTCTCGCAAAATTTTTTCCACGAGATATACGTCGGGATTAGCGACGCGTTTTAACTCGTATTCGTAAAATCCTCCAGCAACGGGATTTCCCCGCGAATCTTCGAGTATGAATGTCACGGGATTAGTTTTTTGCACCTTGATAATCTTAAAAACTTCGGTTGTCCAATTTGGCGTGAAACTTTTTTCAAACATGGTCTTGTATTTGCTCACGTGTACCGAATCGCCTACTTTAAATTTTGCCGGAGCTGCAATTTTTACGTTGCTATACCGTATTTAAAAGTTTTTCAGTGATCGCCGGAATGACGTTGACAGATCTCATAACGATGGTGCGATGTTTTCGCGTATTCTGCAACCAGTCGAGATAGCTCGTCGATCCATTTGTAATTTCCATTCAATGTAAACATTTTCCACATATTGTTTTTTAAAGTACGATTGAATCGTTCCATGACCGAGGCTTTCATAACGGAATATGTCGAGTAATGATTAATGTTATGTTTCTTCATAAGTTTCTGCACACTCAAGTTGTAAAATTCTTTTCCTCTGTCAGTTTGAAAATTTTTCGGACACCTTTTATCGTCTCCGATAATCTTTGCGATCGTTTCGGACATTTCGTTCCCACTCTTACTCTTGAGCGGTACGGCCCACGCATACTTGCTCAACACATCGATAACTGTGAGTATGTATTTATGACCCTTGTTGAACGCATGTCAACCACGTCCGCCTGCCACAGATCATCGTATCCACGTACAATGACATATCTTCGTGGAAAATTTCTTCTCGCCGGAGCATATAATTCCTCGACTAGTTGCCGCTTTTCCGAGGTGGTTTTGTTTTCTCGCACGTTTGATCGAGGCATAATTAATATGCGATATTAGTATGTCTCGCTTACTGTGTCGAGTCAGATGTTGCATATCTCAACACATTCTTTATCTCGTCCATCATTATTCGCAGCGCTTGCACGTTTGTTTCGAGCGCGATAATTTTTTGCTCAATTTCTCCCTGTCGATCTCTCAAAAGTTTATCCACGTATCGTTTGTTGACAACGTCAGTATCAGTTTCCGATTGCGCTACGCGTTGAATCTTGTGCGACCTTGCGTCAAAGCCGGTAGTAGTCTGGCACAAAGTGTTATCGCGAACGTAATTTCTCAATAATCCATTTCATTCATAGTACAAATTATTCGGCGTTCCCAGCGATAATCCAAATTTATTAATCGACATTTCGGTACCGAGAACATTGACCGAATGATACATATCGTCGACGCATAGTTTAATTTATAATAATGCCGGCCTCGCGAAGTTCTTCGATAATTGACAAGATTTCATTATCGTGAGCATTGTTGCCGGCTTGACGCGAGGCATCCAGCAATCGCAAACGATCCACCAATTCATTGGGATCGTTCCAATGCACGTAATCGATCATGTTGTCGCTTAACGTCATCGTACGCGGCGCGTCTGTACCTCTTCCCACCTTTCTATCGGAGAATAATGGCGCAATTATATATTTGTACTTGTATCCTTTATTAGTTTTAATAGGATTATTAATTTTGTCACGTTTATACGCATTTGTTGTTTTTAATATACTTTGATATTTATACAAATCGTCTTGAGTATACTTTTTATGATTGGGAAATTTTTTTAAAAATCAAATCGTAGATACCTTCGGTTCCCTTATATTTTATTCCATCGATAATTATCATCCTTGTCCACATCGAAACGTTTATCACCGAGCATCATTCCTTCGCTGGTAAATTTAACGCCGTAGACGTAATCCATGCTCTTATTTTCAACACTCATAATATCTCCTATATACTTTTGCGCCAGTGGACCAAAATGATCTCGGAACGTTTTTTGACCTTCGGACGTTTCTAATTCGTGTCGGACCGATGTTACAAACGAATCGGGTGTGGTCTCGTAAATTTCTTCGACGGATGGTATTGTTTGATGCAGTTGCACTTTTATCGGAGTAGAAACAGTAGCCATATTAGAAAATTGCTTCCTTCGCTTTGATCGATTTGGTGTCGAATATATCGGTGAATCGTTTATCGGCATATTTATCCGTGCTCACTTTATTCCTTGCTTTGACTCTTTTATTTTTTCCTCATGCTTCTCTTCGAACGTCAAACTCAACGGTTCGATTTTCGACGCATTAGATTCCACAGTATTTTCGACAAACTGTTTTAAAGGCTCGATAATCGGCTTAAATTGCCTTTCCAATATGATATCTTCCTCCATTTTATCAGTTTTCAAAGCGCGATATTTTTTGCGAATCGATTCTCTCGTTTTTGCAATCTCACTCGCAATCTTTTCACGATCACCGTTCATGATGCTCGATCGATGTGTCGATGATGCTCGATCGATGTGTCGATGATGACTGATCGCTTTACGGTATCGCGAAATCGTTAAATCTTCTATATCGTCCATTGATCAATGTACTATCTTTATCAATGACTACGAAACCATATTTGCGTTGCCAACAATTCTGACACAATGCACGGAAATCATTGTAAGACATGTCAGTATTCACGTGATCGTTGTACACATGTTTCAAATTTGTGCCATCTTGTTTAAACAAGATCAGCAGGTTCGCGTTGTCGCGTATAAGATGCTTAGGTATCTTGGCGTACGTTTGACAAAGATAGAAACAGTCAACGCTCGAGTGTCGACCCATTGCAAAGTACTCTCTTATCGCATCTTGCTTGTCGCACGCCACGTCATCAAAGATGAAGATGGAATTCGGAAGCGCCTCGCTCGGTGGAATGACATCGCTGTTATTAGAGAATGTAAAATAACCAATTTCGTTCGTAGGTGTTAGTAAATTTTCCAAGTATTTGTATTTCGGCTGTTGAAGCGATTTCGAGTATACGTACACGTTCTTGAAACGTACACCGTGTGGACTTTCTATCAAACTAATCAACACGTTTGTCTTACCGCAGTTTGAAGGGCCGCAAACGATACCGCATATAGTGGTCGGCAGCATGTTTCCATGCTTGCGTACTTTTTTCTCCGATATTAGTCTATCGTCGAAATTTGATACTTTGATTACCCGCGCTTGGCGCACGAACCACATGTTTTCTCTTTCGAATCAATTTTGCGAATGATCCCAGGAGGGAGACCTATTTATAGAAGTGTCTCGACTCGAAACCGCTCAGTATCAAAAATGTTTCTCCTTCTGTCGGATGAGAGAGACATTCTCGGGCTTATCACCAAACAACTGCAGTATATCCCAAAGATTCTTTTACTGCAAAATTTGGTGATTTCGTGGAACGATTGTGGGACAAGCTTCCAAAACATATAAAGACTGATTTGGAGGTTCAACAATATCGTTCGTGCATGCGACATTACAATCAGCCGTGGCAACGAACACACATCGACGGTCCACCTCCGTTAATAAAAGATTGCTACGAATGTCAGCGAAAATCGTAAGAGGTAGCGGTCTCTTAAATCGTGCGATAAACGCGCTCCCCCCATCGAATTGCATATTCCCGGTTATCAGTTTTGCGGGCCGGGAACTCGATTAGAGAAACGATTGGCTAGAGGCGATCGAGGTATCAATCCATTGGATGCAGCGTGTCGCGAGCACGACATTGCTTACTCGCGAAGCAACGACCTCGATCAACGTCACATCGCGGATCGCATACTAGCTGCAAGAGCGCGAGAACGCATTACCGCGAGGGATTCGACTCTCGGTGAAAGAGTAGCCGCTACGACTGTTTGGGCGGCAATGAAGGCAAAGACAAAACTCGGCATGGGGATGAAAAAGGCCGTCGACGACAAAGAGAGAAAAAAACGAATACTTCCAATAGCGAAACGCGGTGATATTTTACCACTTTTACCATTGTTGGGAGTTGTCGGTTCTTTGGCCGGCGGTGCGGCGGGAATCGCAAAGGCGGTAAACGATAGCAAGGCGGCGCAACGTCAGCTGGAAGAGATGCAGCGTCACAATCGCGCTATGGAAGGTCGCGGACTTTATCTCGCTCCGTACAAGCGTGGACAGGGATTCTCAACAAAGTCTAAGAGAAAAAAAAAACGTCGAAAAAACAATAAAAATGCCTATGGGTGCGACAACTAAGTGCAATTGGAACAATTTGCGAAACGTATGCACATATCTTTCTTTCGAGGTGTTTTCATGCGCAATAATTTACCGATAAGCGGTATCCGACGAAACGAGAGTGGAATCGTCAATTTGGATGACGTTGATGTCCCGGTACTCATTGGGTAGCGTACGCAAAGAGAGGTAATCGTGTCGTATATTTCGACAGTTTTGGGAATCTTCGACCGCCCAAGAAATTTGTACAATATTTCGGACGAGTGAAAATTGAATACAATTATACATCTTATCAAAGTTATAATCAGAGTATCTGTGGACAGTTGTGTTTACAATTTCTTCAAACGATCAATTTAAAGCCTGACAATCCATCGTCACGACTCAGTATTCATTCAACATGTCACTGACACTTACATTGACTGGCAGAAGCAGCTTTCTCGCTGTAAGCTATTTTCCCGCTATAGATTTGACCGATGCCGATCACGAGCTCGAATTAACGGATTTTGAAACTTATACACGATTCCGAACATAAATTTTTCGAATAATAAATTTTACTTTGGCAATGACGACAAGGAAATTATGATTTCCGAAGGATCGTACGAATTGCATGCTATCTCAAACGCGCAATTTTGCAGGATGAACATCTTTCCAGAGATGTTGAAAATGATTATGATGAGGAATATCCAATAGCGCTCCACGCCAATCACAGTACGCTAAAGAGCGAAATCAAATGCGCCTATAGAATAAACTTTACCAAACCCGACAATATAGGATCCTTGCTTGGATTCTCATCGAATCGTATATTGCAACCTCGCAAGTGATACGAATCGGATGAACCTGTTAATATTATAAACGTAAATATTATTCGTATAGAATGTAACGTGACTACTGGTGCATACAGCAATGGCATGCGTACGATGAATTTTCACCGAGCGTATCGCCAGGATATAAAATATCGGAAACGCCGGCACAGATCATTTATCTGCCGATCATCGTACGGAAATTACGGATACGTATTGTGGATCAGGTCGATTGCTCGATTTTCGAGGAGAGGAAATTACCGTAAGATTGCCTATACGGCGACGACAAACATAGTATGCTCGTGCTGAACGAAACGGAGCACGTGAGAGACAATACTATTGTAGTAAGGCAAGCGGTATCAGGGACAGTAATAAGATAACCGTTAAGAAGAAGCTGAGCGCGTTAAATCGTGAATTTTTGAAATCATTGGGATTCATCGTACGAAAAGAATGATTGATATTTTGAATAACGGAGGCGAGCCAGTCTTTGACGATCGCATCGTCAAGATTGAGACTCATACGTACAATCCGTACGCCAATACGACGCTTGGATATAGCGATGAAATACGAATACCTATACAACATCAGGATTTGTACACGTTACCGTGCGAAAGCTTTCTTTACATCGAGGGAAGATTTAATGTTCGTAAAGCGAATGACGAAATAAAGGTTGTATTGGGAAACAATTGCGTCGCATTCATGTTTGATGAGCTTCGATACGAACTCGACGGAGTAGAGATTGATCGCAACAGAAATGTTGGAATAACATCAACGCTCAAAAATTATGTCTCTCTAACGCATCAGAAAAGTATAAACTTGAAGAACGTTGCGTGGGATTTAACGTACAACGGTGACAAAAATTATTTCAACTATTGCGTGCCGCTCAACATGTTGCTGGGATTTTGCGAAGATTACAAACGCGTTGTGATTAACGCTCGTCATGAATTGATTTTGATACGTTCGCGCAACGATAATAATTCGGTCTATTCGGACATCCGTCATCGGAACATGAGATTGAATTACTCAAGATACAGTGGCGTATGCCTCATGTAATATTGAACGAGATGAATAAATTATCAATATTGCGAATGTTGGAAAGCGGACGATACTTGAATATGAGTTTCCGATCTTGGGATCTATATGAATTTCTTCTGCTACATAGCACGACTAAACATTTGTGGACCGTGAAAGCCGCCTCTCAGCTAGAGAAACCACGATACGTGATCTTTGCGCTGCAAACTGATAAAAAGAATTCAGTGTCACAAGATGTTACATTGTTTGATGACTGCAAATTGACCAACGTTAAACTCTATTTAAACTCGGAATTTTATCCCTACGATGATTTAAATTTAGATTTTGAAAAAAACAGATTCGCCGTCCTATTCGACATGTATTTTCGTTTTCGCAAATCTTATTACGGATGCGATAATAGCACCGCGCTATTAACTATTCCAAAGTTTCTACATTGCGGTCCTCTCGCAGTCATTGATTGCTCGAGACAAAACGAGTCTGTCAAAACTGCTACCGTGGACGTGAGAATAGAGTTTGAATGCAGGGAAAATATACCGGCGAATACTACCGCCTATTGTCTCATCCTGCATGATCGGGTTGTCGAATATAATCCATTGACCAATGTAGTCTGCAAAATTACATAGGCAAATATCCCCTCCATTGCACATGAAGGAAAATATAAAAGGTTGAAATGTTTGACGATCAACATCAGTCTGCGATCGAATCTTGTCATCATGGTTGCGCCAATGTTTGTGGATCTGCAAGAATTTATCGTTGGGAAAAATTTTGTCGTGAAGGAAGCTGCGGTTTTGAAAAAAGGATGCATACTTTCTCATTATATTTTTACATGTCCGGTACCATGGCAGACGCTTACAAAATCTGAAAGATGTCAGGTTTTATGGCTGATTAAAAATCATCATTGGGTTATCGTGGAACGATGGACACGTTTCATATTGGAAGTCGAAACGTTTAATTACGACGGCGGTGATGGGTGCAACGGAGGAGGATGATGCGTCACCTCTCATGTACGTTAAAGGCCATGAAAAATGGCAATGGCTGGCTGATATATTGGACAATGAGAAATGATGTGATTATCGAAACTTTGGATGCAGACCATGAGGATGTTCTTTAAATAAATTAGATGTTAAGAATACTATGCGTTGCGAAAATCATGTAAGAAATTGCGCTCTACAAAATGTATTTAAGATTTATAATTGGTGGTTGAAATATCATGATAATAATTCTTCGAATCTATATTTATAATTATAATAAATTGATGTTGCGTTATATTTTTATCGTCTTTCTTATTCTCCTCATTCTTTCCTCATCCCTATTTATGTACGTGCGCAGTATCGTGTTTCCATACGTGACACAGCTGCCACATATATGTATTTCGATACTACATTGTGGTACATTTAAATATTTGTTCGATAATTGAATATAGTACGTTTGATTTTCGTTTAACGGGTGTTGATTTACGTTCGTTTCTGTTCGATGACCGTTTGTTTCCGTTCGACGAGCGTTCTATTACCGTCCGATGACCGTTCAATAGCCGTTCGTTTCTGTTCGATGACCGTTTGTTGAGCGTTCGACGGGCGTTCGTTTCCGTTCGATGACCGTTCAATTACCGTTCGTTTCCGTTCGACGAGCGTTCAATTACCGTTCGATGACCGTTCGACGGGCGTTCGTTTCTGTTCAATTACCGTTCGATGACCGTTCATTTCCATTCGATGACCGTTCAATTACCATTCAACAGCCGTTCGTTTCCGTTCGACGAGCGTTCGTTTCCGTTCAATTACCTTTCGATGACCGTTCATTTCCGTTCGACGAGCGTTTATTTCCATTCGTTTCCGTTCGACGAGCGTTCAATTACCGTTCGATGACCGTTCGACGGGCGTTCAATGATCGTTTGATCAGGGTTGACGCATTATATTATTATATATCGTGCTAATTTGCATGGAACATGCATACTTTTGTCTTACGACGCGTTTTTGGTAAAGCGATAATGATAAAGTTCCTAAAGTTTCGTAGACGTTTGTCTCCTCGCAAAGTCGCGATATAATAATATTATAATATACTATGCTGAGTTGCGTGGGACCACGCGTTCTTTTGTCTTACGACGCGTTTTTGGTATGGTGATAATGCTACATCTCTACTATAAAATCCTGTGCCGAGACCGCTACAGCATCATAAAATTTCCGAAAGCACATACGAAAGTATACCTATTTAAAAAAATAGAATATATTCTTGAAAATTGCCCAGGGTGGAAGAGGCGATTTTGTGACCTGCTCTGTGTTTTATTGGTAAAGCTGGCCTTTCATTGGAAGGTAAGTATTGCATTTGCGAATATTTTATATTATACAAAAATTGTACTTTTATTAATTATATTTTTATGGAGTCCCACGGGAAAATAACGAATTTGTCCAAAAAGGTAAATATTTAATGTTTAATTTTATAAAATCGTTCAAGTACATACCTTTTTTTACTTCAATACAATTAAAATATTTCTCCTGACTCACTCTGCATATATATTTTGGGGGGTGTTTTTATAATAATTTAAAAATAATAAAAATTTGAATATAAAATGTATAATAACGCGATGCATACAATATAATACATACTTATACATATACATATTTATATATACAAAGTTTTAACAAAGTTTTTAAAATTTGCAAAAGTTTATATATTTACATGAAATTTCAAATTGCGTCTATTTTTAAATTATAATATTCTCCAATATATATAATATACATTTTATAAAAATTATGACTAACAAGTTTATAGAAGAGCTTACAAGTCAAATTTATTTTTATATAAATGTGTATATACTAATCAATTTTTTATTTTGAATTAAAATAAAAGTTATAAAAAAGCTCCTCAAAATTAACAAATTAAAATGAATAATAAAAAGAGTAAGAGAGCGGGTATCCATTGTTCAAAAGAATGTTAACGACAAATTCAAGATTTTCCTTGTGAAACCTTGGATGAGAAAGCCAAAAAACTTTGTCTATCAAACCGATTATCGTACCCTTCTTCTGACAAAGGGGGTGTCGCGACTCAAAGTGGAGGTATCTTCCTGAGAAGGTCGGTTTATGGAACCAATTAAATTCAATGTGTCCCACGTCTGTCATTGCTGAACATAGAGCGCTTAATCATACTTTTGATTTTGATGAGGTCGAGATTTTGGATGAGGAAGCGTTTTTAGGAAAAAGATTGATATCTGAAATGATTTATATTAAGCGCCAAAAAAATGCGTTGAATCTCCAAAGCGATACTTCAAAATTAAATACTTCATGTCTGACGATAATTGAAAACATGCCTAAGCTTTAACGGGTCGTTGTTTGCTTGACTGATTTTGTCCTCAATGTTTATTGTTTGTTATTGTTCAACCATTTGACACCATTTTATCGTTGCCGTTTGAATTTTCGGCCTAGTCGACGGTTAGCGTACTGAGTGATCGTGTCGGTTGTGCCGATCTTCTCGTGTCCGAGTAAGTGATTTTTGACCAGTGGTAATCAACTTCTCCTATCTGGTTTTGATTAGATGTATATTTATTTTGTTAGTGCATCGTTCTTCGCGTTTTGCATCGTCAAGAGGGCTACTTACATCGGACTTTCTTGGGTGGGTTTGCTCTAACAAAGTCGCGTCGCTCTTATAGACTACGCATGCATGTGACTATACTTTCTCTTCTTTTGCGTTAATTTATTGATATTGCATTTTTGTCGCGATTTTATTTGATATTTTTATTTCTTGTTTTTATTAGAATCACTGAAGAAGGCTCGAATTGAGTCCGAAACGTTTGATGGAATAAAGAAGAAGGATTCTTAAAAATTGATTGTCTTGTAAAAGATTTTTCACGCCCTACAACTGCGTTGGTTCTTTACTGCCTTTTATTATTCATTTTAATTTATTATTGAATTGTTATAAAAGCTTACAGAGTATATACAGAGTGTGCCAGGATAAAAAAAAGAAATATACACTCCGCCAAAATAAAACAGTACACTTGAAAAATAGAAAAAAATTATGAAACTTCAAATATATGTAACACAGTTAATAATTATCGTATCAAGATGATTAAAAAACAAAAATGAAGCTTGAAATCTGTACTTTGAGAAACTTTTAATACCGATTGCATTAAATTTTTCTTCCAATGGTGCATAACAAAATAAAAACCTGCAAAATCAATTAACAAAAAGTTTAGTTTAATGAGTTGCGTGGCGTAAACAAATTGACGTAGCTTAATGGAATAAAAATGGGATAAAAATGAAAGTGTAAATTTTCCTCTTCAAAATGCGCTAAGATAGAACTTCATACGAATAATTTTTGGGCTGAGTTATATCACTTTGAAGAAAACGTGGGCTTTATCAAATAACGAAATGTATTGTGATTTAAATTGTTATCGATTTTGCAGGTCTTCATTTTGTTATGCGCTATTGGAAGAAAAAGTATCTAATCTAATTGGTATTAAAAGTTTCTCAAAGTACAGACTTGAAGCTTTATTTTCGTTTTTTGAATTATCTCGATAATTATTAACGAATTATACGATAATTATTAACTGTGTTACATATGTTTGAAATTTCCTAATTTTTTCCTATTTTACAAGTATACTGCTTTTTTTGGCGGAGTGTATATAAATTAAATAAAATACAAATACAATAAAATTATTTATATATAAATGTCTATTTAATTATGTATATTTATGTATAAATATGTACACACACGTATGTGTGTGTGTTTGTGTGTGTGTTATTGCATTTTTTTATATTTTTAACATTTATTTTATCATGTTTCAGAGAATAAATGAGGCGGTACGACGGGCATTGAACAAAGATAAAAAAAAACAGAGATATGCCCGTGGTGCATACGTGCCACCACCAACATACCCATACGTACCTATGTACGCATCGGCACCAGCATCGCTATCACACGCATCGGCGCCAGCAATGGCGTATGTACCGGCGCTATCACCAGTGGCGTACACACCAGCACCGGTAACATATGCACCGGCACCAATAGCAGCCCCTGGCGCATCAGTAACATATGCACCGACACCAGCATCAGTGGCGTATGCACCGATATCAACATATGGAACAGCAGGAACATATGCGCTTTCAAGGCTATACACTTCTGATATTTTTGCATATTTGCCGCGATTTTTTTAAATTTTTATTTATCTCTCTCTCTCTCTTTCTCTCTCTCTCTCTCTCTCTATATATATATATATAATAAATATATATATATTTATATATTTATTATATATATATAATATATATATATATATATATATATATATATACAGGGTGATTCAAAATAATCCCTGTGTCCCTGAAATGACATATTATTGAGTCAATTCTAGGACGATTTTTCCTTTTGCAAAATTTCGTCCGAAGCTTAGTTTTCGAATTATTAAAGAAAGTAGTTAACACATGACGGATCGGATACAAGAGGCAGGCAAGGGTGGCGCAAATCATCGTCAGACGCGGGTGCTTACGCGGGGCGCCTGCTGCGATCAGCTGGTCGCTATGCACATACAGACACACATGCGATCACATACATTCTCTGTCTGTCTCTCTCTCTCTCTCTTTCTCTCTTTCATTCGCTCACTCACCTGTATTTTTTTTTAGGAGAGAGGGGAAAATGCATTTTATGCATACCCACTGATCGATTCAGTGAGTTATGTGGGACTCGAGTACCAAGTCGAATTACCAACTCGGTACTCCCTACCTACTAAAAACCTCTCTCTTTTTATGAATTTTCTTTGACACACTGTCCCTCTGTCCTTCCCGAGATCTGTTTTCACATAATGTCAAAAAATAGTTATTATTACCTTGTTCGATGGCTTTTAATGTATTGCTGTAATTGCTTGAAGGAGAAATGAATTTTCCGATAGATCGTACGTTCTCAAATTTAACGTAGATATCACATTGCACAAAACAGAAATTTACATTAAATTATTAACTGAAAGTTTTTCTTCTCCCATGAATTGCAGTCTTTTATAAACTTTAACGTAATCACATTTATTTACTCACAGGTTAAGGTACTACTGGCGCTATCGAACGCGATCATGTGTTCGATTGAAGAATGCGGTAAACACAATAAACATTTAACATATTAATATTATTACTACCGCAACCTACTATGACAAAAATCTGCTTGCAGTCGCCGAGTAATTATCGTCGCATTGTCGCGTCGTCGCGTCATGTAGTAACGTGTCCGCGCGTGTTTCTTTTATCGAGTGATTTTTAATCGCCAAAAGTTATTATTCGACAGTGATTAATAGTGATTAGTGATAGAGTCATTAGTAAATTTCTCGTCTCATCAAGTGAGTAAATAAATGTGATTACGGGTGCTTGATTAGAGTGAGTCCCCTTGCCTCTCACTTTTCGGGGTGCTTGATTACAGTGAGTCCCCTTGCCTGTCACTTCCCTCCAAAATTCAACGTAGGTGCTCAAAGACACCACCATTTTGTTGAATACATAATTCTATTCGCTGCTGAAATTGCTCTACTGTTCTGTGTAATACAGCCCTTGGGATGTTTTCACAAGCGGTTCGAATTCTGTGCATCATATCTTCTTTAGTTGTTGGTGCATGTTCATAAACGACATCTTTCAAATATCCCCACAAGTAAAAGTCGAGTGATGTCATATCTGGAGATCTTGGTGGCCATCGAACACCAAAATCTCCACGTCCGGTACGTCCAATCCAGCGGTCACGGTAATTTTAATTAAGATGTTGTCGAACAATTCGAGCAAAGTGTGGAGGAGCTCCATCTAATTGAATCCACATTCTCAATCTCGAGTACAAATCTACTTCTTCGAGAAGTACTGGAAGATGATCCCTCAGAAACTGTAAAAAATTATGCCCATTTACATTTCCTTCGAAAAAGTAAGGGCCTATGAGGTGACCATTTACAATCCCACACCACACATGAATGCTTCAACGATTTTGATTATCTATCTGCCTGTGCCAATGCGGATTAACGTCCGATCAATAGTGACAATTGTGTCGGTTAAGCTCTCCATTGTTTTTGAATTTTGCTTCATCTGAAAACACTACGTATCGAAAAAAGTTCGGATCATTGGCAATCATTTGTCGTGCCCATTGGCAAAACTGTAACCGTAATCTCATATCAACAGGTGTGACATCCTGAGTTAAAGTGATATGATATGGATGATAACGTTGACTTCTCAGTATTCTCCAAGCAGTAGCCATAGGTATGCCACTTTGCCTTTGAATTTCATGGGTACTGATGTGGGGATTTAAATGAACCATTGCCAGAACGACCATTACACGAAGATCATTTTCATCGTAATTACGACGTTCTCTAACCCGTGCTAGTTGACCTTGTTGAGCTCTACGGTAAATGTCAAGAATTGTTGTGTGACTTGGGTCTTCTATGGAGATATCGATTTCGATACAGGGCAGCAGCTTGTCGATAATTACGCCGACACTCACCAAGAATCAATAGGATATTGACCCTTTCAGCCGCTGAATAATCAGCCATATTTTAAATCAAGGTTGACGAAAAATTGTGTTTTTATACCAAAGTAAAAATTAGATAAGTTTTCTGTGTATAAAATGAATAAGAATTTTAGGTACAAGAAATAAAGGACAATGAATGAAATTTATCCTGAATTTATCCTGAATAGCTAAATTTATCCTGAAAGATTTATCCTGAATAGCTAAACTAATCAAATTTCAATGGAATTCAATGGGAATCAAATTTAAATGGGCATAAATTTTTACAGTTTCAGACAAAAGTTGTTTGGTTTCGAGGGGACCATAAGATGGTACCATTGGTTTGACCTTGAACAGTCATTTGAAGGTCACGTGAGGGTCACTTCAATTTTTTTAAATGGAACACCCCCATAGTTGTTTTTAAGAAAAAATATGTGATTTGCAATTAACAATTCCATATTTTTTCTTAAAAAACAATGTTTTTCTTTACATCAATTGATTCCTCTCACTATTTTGTACATAAAAGTATTAAGATAAGATAATCGAAAAATGAATATTTTACAAGATATTTTACGGTTTATGTAAAATTAAGAAATTATTTCAAGCCTCATAACTCAAAAAGTACTTAACGAAAAGGCACTTAATTATAGTGTTTTGGAAAGCTCTCGAGATAAGCTACAAGAATGTGTAAAAATATATAGAGTGTTCCATTTTAAAAAATTGAAGTGACCTTCACGTGACCTTCAAATGACTCTTGAAGGTCAAACCAATGATACCATCTTATGGCCCCCTCGAAACCAAACAACTTTTGTCTGAAATATTTTTCTCTCCCGGGCTTGGTTTTCGAGATATTCGACTGGTTGGATTAAAATGAAACACCCTGTATATATATATATATATATATATTTTTGATTATAATATATTCGTATATATTCATTATAATATATTCATTATATTCTATGATAAAAAAATGAACAGGTTGTTATACATCGAATGTTGACCGCATTTGATTCGTAACATATTCATTAGACATATCAAATATCTTTTTCGGTTCCTTATGGAATAATATTTCTTGTAATTGTTTTCCTTCGAATTAATATATATATATATATATATATATATTAGACGTATATATATATATATATTATATTTTTTTTTCTATATAATATCAAATTGATATATTTTCTAATTTCCCATTTTTTTCTTTTTTTATCGCGCTTTCATTTCATTATATATTCTATGATTATAAAAATATGTGAATAGGTTGTTATACACCGAATATGCATTTGATTCGTGATATATCTATTAGGTATATCCAATATTTTTTTCGGTTCCTCATAGAATAATATCTCTTGTAGTTGTTTTCTTTTGAATTAATTTTAAAGACAGCAGTATATATATATATATATATATATATATATACATATACATACATACATAACTAAACATAAAACATACTAAGAGAAACATTCATACTGAATGTTTCTTAAGATGTTATTGAATAAAAAAGAAAAAAAAATATAAATTGTCTTCCCATACAATTATTTACCCTGAATTTATGTAAATACTTTGATATTTTCACTAAATCAATTTGTCATATATGTTTTTTGTATTTGGACTAGAACAACACAAGGCGCGCTACCGGCTCTTTGCCTTTCAAACAAAAATTTGAATGAATATATAAGCATCAATACACAATATTAATATAATTAACTAATTTTTTAAAAGTTATTTTGAAAGATACACACACATACACACAACATAAAGGCCATTCCACAATAGGTCCAATCAGCTGACAAGTTGCTTTGCTTTTGGTCAATCCACAACTGTCAACTGACAACGGGGGAACTTAATATTGTGGAATGACCCTAACAGTAATATACAACATATACATATATACATATATAAAGAATAATTATATTAACTTGTAAATATATCAAATTTATTAAATTATTAAAATTCTACATTTAAATTAAATAAAATATATATTTAATATTATTTCAAATTAAACAATAAACAATAAATAACATTAATAACATTAATTAACTTTTTTTAATAATATGCAACAATAAACAATTTGATTAAAATAATAATAACTTCTGTCTTGTTTTGTTCATTTAAGTTCCATTATTACATAATTCTTTTATTCTGCAAACACAAAGATATATATTTTTTTTATATTTAAAATATTCCGTAATATGTATTCCGTAAATATCTATTATATAATATTAATATATATATAATTATATAATATTAATATATATGTATTATATATAATATTTTTATTTTATTTAAATTTTTATTATAGTTAAATTATGAAATATGAAACAAATATAAATTTTTATTTACTTGTGAATTTTCATTTATTGATTCATCATTAATTTTTCTTTTTTTTGGAGTATGTACTCCTTTCAATAATTGTAGCATGGACATATGCCCATCAAGCTTACGTATATCTTTCATTGAATTTACTATTAAATATGGAGGTTCTATAATGAAGTAGAAAAATATATAAAATTGAGTTTGTTTACATTACATTACAAACATTTGTGTGAATATATATATAAAGGTTTATTTTATATTTATTAGTATATGTATACAATGCACGCATGAACGCACACGCACACGCGCACGCACGCACGCACGCACGCACACGCATGTATATACACAGATGTTTATAATATTTGTACTTGTGCATGTATATTTAACTTTACAATACTTATCGTAATAGTAACTATACATCTAACGTTGTTTAATTTTAACCCTAGAACATAATTTTATACAGGGTGTCCTAGAATTCGTAAATACGGAATGCACAGAGTTGACCGTGCCAAAGGAAACAATTTTTTCCTCTAATAAAATTGCGTCTGAGCATTATTTTCTAAATGAGAGCAACTTAAAGGAAACGAATGAGCGCTCCAGATTATGCATGAATTAAAAAATAGTGTTTAGACGCAATTTTGTCAGAAGAAAAAGTTTTCTTTTAGCACGAAAAATCACGCTGTGCATTCCGTATCCGCGAATTCTGGGACACCCTTTATTAAAGCTATAATTAAACATTTATATGTACCTGCTCATTATTCCTATAACTTCAATTTTGTCTCCTTTCAGTATATCATTTTCAAAATAATTGTCATCTACAAAATTTATAATGTGAATCTCCAATTTTAATGTACCATCTGTGATTGATCCACAGCCAATTTTTTTGTTTAACTTATTATTATAAACGCTACTAAAATTTGTTTTTATATATCCTTGTAATACTGCAAATAATAAATATATATATACAATATGTATATAAAAATAATATAACAAATAATAAATAAATATATATATATATATGTATATATATGTATATTATTTATTTATTATCATTTATTATATATATTATTATTTATTTATTATAATTAAAAATGTATAAATAAGATTATAATACTAAACATAAAATTTTTTAATAAAATTAAAAATATAAAATAATTAAAAATGTAAGAAAGATATAATATAATATAGTATATAATATAGAATATATAATATATAATATAAAAATATTACATACATATAAGAAAAATATAAGAAAAATACATAAAACTTACTAATGCGATTCGATGTAGTGAACACTTCGCTCAATTTTACTTCATCGGGTTTTGTATCTACAGATTCATATTTTCCTAAAGTGGAAACAACTGTATTGCTTTGAACTTGTAATTCAAAAGATACATTACCGTTATTGTAATGTGAAAATTTTGGTGGTCTTGCTTGTAAACCATCTAAGTATATAATCTATCGACATACAATTTTCAATTATTTTATTCCATATGCATTTATTAATTGCTGTAAACTACTTCGAAGTAATATATAATAATAAAAATATTTCAGAATCAGTATTTTTAATTAAATACATAATTATAATAAAATTAAAGATTTTTTTAGTTTATTAAAAGAGTAAACACATACATTATTACAACGATATATTACTATACTATATTATAATATAATTTTTTGTAAAAATAAAATCCACAGCGTTAGCTTGTCTATTGAAATAAGAAATAATGGAGGAAATAAGAAATATATAAAAATAAATATTAAAAAATAATTTTAAATTTTGTATTACGCGGTATAATATTACAATATTTTTATACTAAAAAATAAAAAAAAAATGAAATAAAAAAGATTATAAAAATAAAATGAATAAAAATAAAATAATATATTATGTATGAATTATAATATTATAATATAAATTAAAATAAAAACATAAAATATAAAATATAAAATTATAAGATATAAGCTAACTTACATAATTTGATTGTATGTACTTTTCCACAATATCTACATTTTCATTCCATGCTACTATTTGTATTCGTTTTCCATTACCATTGTTAAGATAAAATTTAGAAAAATTATACTGTTTATTATTTCCTATTAATCTTCAATGCCATCCACGAAGCCAATAATTTCTCTATGTAAAGTATAACATGCTTATTAAAATATATTTAAAACATATCATATATTTGAAACAAATATTTTTTATATAATAATTATAACTGCAATATTTTTATTTTATTTTTACTACTCACATTGTCGAATCATATAATCGAATTGCGTCAATTTCTTCATTTTTGGTAAACAATTCATTCGGATTTACATTTTTAATTTCGTGGATTTGTTCATCGGTAATCATTTTTATTTAATTTTTTCAAAATTTCTCTTCTTACAAAAATAAATTTCTTTTCAATACAAAGTTATTTTCTTTTAACAATGATTTTTATAAATATTATTATATTATATATAATTAATTATAATAATATCATTATTACTATTTATTCCTATTTTTAATATTTATTATCTATAAGTATTTATTATAAAAATTATATTTAATAAGATTAGGAAAATTAAAATTATTTTTAGAAATAGTGTTATATTAAAAAATAAATATATACTTACATAAAAGATTTTTACTTAACTTTTTAATACATGTTTTAAATACAAGAAGAAATTTTTTATGTTTGCAGAATAAAAAACATTTAAACAAATAGAAAATAAAATAAGAGAAATTTAAATAAAAAACCTATTATTGGAGAAGAAAATATAGAATAGAATTATATTCAATTGTTTAAAAATTTTGTGTTCAAATTTAGATAATGACAACGATAAAATTTAATAATATAATAAAATATCAAATATTAATAGTGCTTTAATTAATTAATTAAATTAATTTTCTTTTAACGTGTTAATTTTAATTATATCAAAACAAATATTAATACATGAAATAGGATTTCAAATTAATATTCTTTTAAAATATATACATGGTTTGTCACAAAAGTAATGAGACTAAATATGTAGTGCATAATGTAGCAATATTAAAACATTTTATTTACGCGGAATGTATATATAAAATTAATGACATATACATCACATATATCACAAATACACAAATCACAAATACAAAGGAACATAGTAATTATTATTTTAATTATGTCAATTAATAATTTAATAAAATTAAACTTGAGAAAATTTGATCTTGGAAAGAAGATAAGAATATTGGATATATTTTTGATTTTTGTTGTTAACATACTTTTTCTAACTGAAGAGAAGGATAATTTTTAAAAAATTGTATCTTAAATTTAATTGTATCAAAATAAATATATTTTGAAGAATATGTGCATATGTCAAATAAAAAAAATAATTTTTATAGATTAATATAATAATAAAAAAATATATTTTTAAAATTATATACCTTAATTTGCAAACAGAATCTGTGTTCGTTTAAATTTTCTCTTTCTTATTCTTCCTTCCTTTTCTCTATTCTTTCTTTCTATCTTTCTTTTCTCTATAAACTCTTCCTTAGTTTTCCTTCTCTTTCTTCTTTTTTTCTTTATATTTCAATATTAAAGTTAATGGCAAAGATGACTTTATACACACACACACACACACACACACACACACACACACACACACACACACACACACACACACACACACACACACACACACACACACACCATATATATATATATATATACACATTTCATCTTTTTTAAAAATGGAAATTGTTAACTAATAAATCTAACAAAATAAACTTTTAAAATTTAATCGCCAAAAAAAGATAAGTGTAATATTGGATAAATTTCATTTTTTGAATTTTTGATGTTAACATATTTTTTTAATTAAAAAGAAGAATATTTATAAAAAATTATATCGAATAATATCATTTAAACCATGTTAATTATATCAAACAACTCATTTAGATAAATCATATTATATAAAAATCATTTTTATAAAATATAATAGAAATGTATTTATACATTTAAAATCAAAGAATCTTTAATTAATAATGCAGTTAAATAATTCTTCATATCCGAGTAAAGTAATAGTTATAAAAACCTCGAAAAATAATTATAAATTTTTGCAGTAAATATACAATGTCCATAAATATTAAGCTTAATGACAAAATGAATACATCATAAATATATATAAAGGAACATATGTTATTATTGTTATAATTAAGTTATTAACTAATTAGCTAATAAAATAAATTTTTACAAAATTTAATCATAAAAAAAAGGGTAAAAGTAACATTGCATAATTTTTTTAACCTTTAATGTTTTTTTTTTTAATTGAAGAGAAGAAATATTTGTAAGAAATATATGATATCAAATATCATTTTATATTAATTATATCAAAACAAATGTAATTTGAAAAATATATTCACATATTTCAAATAAGAAAAATCATTTTTGTAAAATAATATAATAATAAATATAATTATATATTTTTTATACTATATAATTTACCTGAAATTAATAACTACGAACAAATCTTTGTGTTTGTGTAAATTCTTTCTTTCTTATTCTTCCTTCCTTTCCTGTATTCCTTTTTTCTCTCTTTCTTCTTTCTACAAATTCTTTCGTTTTTTGTTTTTCCTTTTTCCTTTCCTCCTTCCTTTCTTCCTTAATTTCTTTATTTCTTTAATTTTAATATATTAATTTTCTTTACTTTTAATAACTGCACGTATGCAATGAATTTGAATTCAATTCATATGTAAAGATAAAATGACTGTGTAAAAATAAAAGAAATGTGAAAAAGTGAAAAGTTATATATACAGGATGTCTCAAAACTCATAATCTTTCAGGAACAGATTCCTGGGATTATCAGAAGACGATTTTTCATACGATAAAAATATAAATAAACATAAAACGTAAGGCCGATACACGTAAACATCGTCTGAAAATTTGACTTCCACTAACAGTTTCTTTCAATTTTTAGTTTTAATAATTAGTTTTATTAATTTTAACAAGGTTACAGACAAAAATTTTTAATATAAAAAACTTCTTTAGAGATTTGAACGATTTAGAACATTACTAAAGTTATATTAAGGTCATCTTGAATCTTTTAAATGAAATCACCATATTTTTTTATAAATATATTTTTCAAAGTATTTGACAAAAAATAGATAGGTAGGATGGTCAAAAAGTGAATTAATTTAAGAGAGATTTATACTTTAATTTGACATAATCTTACACAAGTTAGAAAAATCGAAAAGATAAAGGAAAACGGAACGAATCATTAACATCATTTATTATCATTTTTATTTTTTGTTTATCATTAAGATAATCAAAAATTATAAAATATCTCGTAAAATAATAGTGTAAATCAATTAGTGTATCTGCTAGTTGCAAATTACATATTTTTCCTTAAAAACAAATAAGAGTTTTATTTACACTAATTGTTCCTTCTTATTATTTTGTACATAAAAATATTGAAGTAAAATCATCGAAAAATGAATATTTTACGAGATATTTTATAATTTTTGATCATCTTAATGATAAAAAAAAAAAAATGATAATAATGATGTTAATGATTCGTTCCGTTTTCCTAGAAGGTTTGTAATATCTATCCTTTACTAATGTATAAAATATTAAAATATGTATAAATAATTAAAATATAATAAATAATTATTATAAATAATAAAAATTCTATGGATTAGCAAAAGATAGATATTCTAAACCTTTGCTCGAGAAAAGGGACGAATTATTAACGCGTACTGTACATATATGTATCTAAACATATAAATGCGTACATTTCTATTTGTTTCTCTTTTTTTTTTCTGTTCTGTGTCTTTTCTGTCTCTTAACCTGTCTCTTAATTTCTTTCAATCTTCTTCTTTCATGAATCTTTTTTTCTCTCTTCTCTTTTTCTTTCTCTCTATTTTTATAATATAATATTTTTTTTTAGGTTCTTTAACTATAAAGAAAAAACAATAATAACATTAATAATAAAAACATTAATAATATTTATATAACATTAATAATAAAAACATTAATAATATTTATTAACAATATTTAATATTTTCAATATTTTTTTTTTTTCTTTTTTCTAATCTCTCTCTACCTCTCTTTCTCTTTTATTATTTTATTTTCTATTATCTCTTTCCTCTTTCATAAAATTCTCTCTCTTTCTTTTCTTATCTCTTACTTCTATTCTCTTTTATTTCTATTTCATTCTCTCTCTCCCTATCTCTCTCTTTACATACATACGTACATATATACTTATATATTATATATATATATATATATATGTATATATATGTATACAAGGTGTTGAAATAAAGTGTTACATTTTTAAAGCAGGTATGTATGATCAAAAAAGGATGGATAATGACATATTCTTCTACCTCTCTCAATCTTCTTCCTTCTCCTTTCGGTATATTCTTCTTCTTTTAGGCATTCCTTTCTCTTACTTCTCTTCTCTTTTCTCCTCTCTTTCTCTATTTTTCTATCTTTATCTCTATCTCTCTGATTCGTTTACTTTGTTAACGATTTTAACTCTCTAAATGAAAAACAAAAATTGTTAATAAATAATTTTCAATCTTTTTTTTTTTTATTCTTTCTCTCTCTTCCCCCTTCCACCCTTATCATATATACAAAAGATATTTCCTTAAACATACATACATACATACCTATACATAAAAATATATTCTTCTCCTCTCTCTCTCTCTCTAATATAATATAATAATTAAATTTATGCAATATACATACCTGTGTTTATTTCTCTTCTTCTTTCTCCCTTCTTGATTGCCTTTAATAACCTTTTAACTTTCTTTGACAAACCGTTACCAGGGCCTGTAAAATTTGTAATAACCACTCATAAATGACAGCTACTCACAACACGAATTGAGCGTAATGAAAGAACCAATCAGCATTGGGAAAAGAGGCAACAATACTTTCAAGACTTTCGAGAATCGACTTAACATGCCTTTTTAGAAATGGATTCGTACTTATTTTTTTCTTTTCAATTTTTTTTGAAAAATAATTATATATAACAATTGATAACTTTCTACAAAATACTATCCCAAATTTTTAAAAAATTTTTTTTAGAATTGAGATTATAATTTTCTATTTTTTTATTAATTTAAAAAACAAACATCAAATTACATTACAAAAATATATACAAGATAAATAACTATAGAAAAGAAAAGAAAGAGAGAAAGAAAGGCGAGTATAAGTAAATGCGAAAGGAACATGGAATACACACCAAAATGCAGTTTCTTACTTTTTCTTCTTTCCGTTCCATTTATTTCTCCTAATTACTCCTAATAACTCATTGTCAATTTCATTTTCTTTTGGCGATTCTTTCGAAAACGCCGCGCTCGGATTTTTTCAAATTTGTAAACAGCTTCCATTTGGATAGGAAAAGGAAGATATTTAAAGGATTTTTGGCGACTCAAAAGTTACTCTTTTAAATTATTTTTGTATTTTTTGTATATTTTAATTTTTTGATGTTTACTTTGACATATATTAACATAAAATTATTCTAAATAAGTTTTAAAAGTTTTAACCATCGCTCATTATTTATTATAAATTATAAACAAAAATATTATAAATTATATGTAATTTTCGAATATTATGTATGTAATATGTAATAAAATTTACATTATTGATATGAAACTGTATAATAACATTCAAGAAATGCATAAACGGGGAAACGACTAAAATATTTGTTTTAATAACAATAAACCAATTACAAAAAAAATTTAATTGAATTAAAAAACAAAAAACAACATATTTACATATAATATATTTATAAGTACTGTTCTACTAATTTCAAAATCATTTTAATATCCATTTAATAACTCCCAAATGGATCACCTCCAATTTTTTTATTTCATACCGCCACAGATATTCACACAAATGATCAGCTAACACGTCGCTTTTAACCCCACCCCCCCTCTACTTAAACAGGGAGCTCGTAAGCCCGCCATGATGTCTCAATAGTTTGTGTATAAGCTCCATTTTCTGGATCCAAAAAAATTCTCCGAATGATTTACAGTTTATGAACGTAACCATGTTTTTCTAAATTTATATATCCTTTCCAGCAATCACTATGAATTTCTGTACCTTTGCTTATGCTTTTGTATTAATGATAACCACGTATTTTCATCTCGTCTATTATCAGGACAAATTTCTAAACGATACTTATTTCCTGCTCCATGCACCTATCAAACAATTTTTATACAAACAATAAAAATTAAAACAAATATACTTAAAACCAATATAAAATTTATTAAAAGTATAAACAATTGAAAAAAATACCAAATATCCACAGATCACGCAAACGTCCTTTTTCAAATTTTTCTCCGACCAATTTTTTACACTCATCAATTTCAACAATTATTCCAGGGCCACCAAGTAATCCTTCTCTTTCATATCGTCTATCAAGACTTAATACACAAACTTCTCTGCAGAATGAAAATCTATCCGCATTGTTTTGCGAAAACTGTCTCACCATCAACAATACTACATTCATATATTGTCTGCTCATAAGAAAATTTCCATCAAAAGCATATGTTATTATTATACAACTTTCAACACTTTGATGACAAAACTCAAACCATGTATTATGTGCTGCTGATATATTATGATCATATTTTTTAAATTTACAACATCGAAAATAACCCCTTTTTTTTGCTTCAACATAAACCATTTTTTTTTATGTTTTCCCACACCCATTTTTTGAGTAGGAATTAATTCTATTTCTCTAAGCCACCTCAATTGTTGTATGAAAATCACTTAACTTCTTCATAAGAGAAAATAAATTTATACGATTCGACATTTTAAACTTCGTTGAATATACACCTGTCACAAAGCACTCGTTATAACTCAACTATCTCCTAACTACAAGCCAAAATAACTCTTGTTCTTGACTTAGCTGTGTATTATATTGAAAATATGCATAAATTGTTTACATTGTGTGCAGGTTATTATCGAGAAAGTGTAGCCACACACACCGCGCGGAAACAGCTGACCACTCTCGGCCGTTCTCATAGCACGGGTCGTTCATACGCGCACATAGAACGACCCTGGTTTGGCCGTGTACATGGTACCGCTCGGCGTACCACACAGCGGCACACGTACACAACCATACACGTCTCGTTCTATGTAAGCGGTATGAGGCCCAACATGGCACCTCTAAGTTGGCGCCGAGGGAGTGGACCAAAAAGACCTTCAAAGAAACCTTTTTCCTCTAACAAAATCGTCGCTCAGCCACGCGAAGCGGAGATATTAATTTTTTAAGATTACATGGAACTATTCTAATTACATGATTTTATATAACTTATTAAAAAAAATATCTTTGGGATAGACATTGGGCTGCCTAACCAGTGCCGCCCGCCCCTCTCCCGCGGGGAAGGCGGCTTAACGGCGCGCTAAGCGCGCCCTACCGCCTTCCCCTTCGCCGAGGCGCTCCGGGGCCGGGCCTCTTCCTAATCGCGTAAAAACAGTATGATCTTAAAATACAAAAAATATTAAAAAAGTGACTTAACCTTTGAGTCGCCAAAAATCCTTTTAATATATCCTTTTTATCCAAATGGAAGCTATTTACAAAATTTTAAAAAAATCGGAGCGCGGCCGCTTTCGGAAGAACAGCCTTTTTTACCCTTCTGTTATTATATGCTTTCCTTCCGCTCTCTCCTTCTCTCTCTATCTATATATATATATATATATATATATATATATATAATGCTCTGTTGTCAACTCTTTCTTCTCAAAAATCATTATTTTAGCAGCTTGTATATACAAAAATGACTACTTCGTGCAAAGAATTGCATGAAAGAATTAATAATTTTTAAAATTGGGTTTCATAGTATAATAAACAAGCTTTGGGTTCACAAAATTTTGCATTTGTACGCGTTCGGATCAAGGCATAAAGTGAAACAGATTGTATCGCCTAAATGCGGCAACTAAGTTACAATTGTTTTTTTAACTTTTTCTCTTTTATTTACAAATCGATTCCGCTCGTATGTTTTTATGCGTATTTTAATAGTGGAAAGGATTTGTCATTCTATGTAACCAATAAAAATTTTCAGTGTAGGAGTAAAATCGATCAGTCGGTAAAAGAGATGTCAGGATTCCCTTAATTCTTGTACGCTGTGCCGAAAGTGGTACGGAGGTGTTGTCCGGTGGCCTGCCTCTACCGCGCGATTCGAGCGTTCGTACATGCGAGTGCGTTTAGTGGAGTTCATCGAATTGATGTTGCGGATGCCTGCCAACGAGAGGGTGTTACCTCTTTTACTATCGAACGTGCTTGTTACCGTGTATATGTACGAGAACCGTATAGTTTGTCAGTGTGGTTGGATTTATCCACCGGCACCCGGCAGGTCCGTCCTGTAGTGCCGCTGGGACGCCATTGTTTTCCCGGACTGTGGGCTCGGTCTCCCTTCCAGCGGCAGGATTTGGACCGCCGCAGCTTTAGGCGACTGGCCTGTGAGCGCCAGGTAGGCCGTAACGGGGTGTTGCAGCTTTCTTCCCGGTGAGTTTTTATTCATTCTTTAATTTTCTATAATTTTTTTAATTTATTTATGTGCATACGCACGGTTTTTCTTCTTTTTTATTGTTGGTTTACGTCTGAATTCTTTTCTATAATCGTGTATGGTCCTGTCCATAATGATTCGAGCTTTTTCCGATGTTCCTTCATCGTAACGTTTCGTCATATACTAATACTGTCTCTCCTACTTTAAATTGCGTTTTCTTTTGGCTTTTTGTCTTAATGTTTTGCTTTGCTTTATTTTTTCTTTGATATGTTCTTTTGCGAGTTTGTCGCTGTCAATCTTTCTTTTAATTCCTGCGCACAATCAACGTAATTATAGGTCAGTTTAGGCGATTTTATCAATGCTGTCGGAATTTCGGGTTGATGTCCGTACACTATACAATTGTTTGAAGCGTGTATATCCTGTAGTGATATGCGGTGTTATATTATAAGTAAACATCGCGAACGGTATCCATTCATCCCAATCTGTTTGATCTTCGTTTATGTAGTGTCTCAGATACTCGGCTAAGGTGCGACGCGATTGTTTGAATTTTGTTTATTTTTAATAGTTTACAAGTATTTTTAAATATTTCGCTCATGAAATTAATTCCTTGATCTGTTAAAATTTTTTCCGGTATTCCGTGTTCCAGTATTATTTTTACGACAAATTCTTTACTGATTGTATTCCCTTCTTGATTCGGAATCAGTATTGCCTTGCTGAATTTAGTTAAATTGTCTTGAAACGTTAATAAATATTTATTTCCATTAGTAATAATAGTTAATGGTTCGACAATGTCTGACACGCATTTTTCAAATGATTTGTTAGGCATATCTATATTTTTTTGCAACAATTTATGTTTTTAACAAGATTCGCATTTTGCAATATATTGTTCGACGTCTTTCGTTAAGTCTTTCCAGTTATGCTGAAGTCGGATTCTTTTCATTGTCCGTGTAACGATGCACCCCGTGCCCCCCTTAAATGCATCGTTTACCCGGCATGCGATCCGCCGGAAGCTGCCGCCCGGCAGAAACATCCGCCGGGCAAAGGCAGGGCGCGGTGCGCCCACTTTTTAAACGAACAACGAGCCGTTAAACGACGAGCCGAACACCGCCGAGCGCTGCCGACATGCCCCGAACCGTCGACCGGCGAAAACCCGCGCTCGGCGCGCACCCGATCCCCTCTCCGAACGGGCCCCGACCGTACCGTTTTCCGATAACCCGTTCGGAAGGGGAATACCGCCGCGCGCCGCCGGGGGAATTAGCCCGGTATAAAACAGGCATGTTCGGCAGACTAATCACACCTTTTTCCGCTAGCTCACAGCGAGTGAACTAGCTCCGAAAACCTAGACCGCTCCTGAAGAGTAGCCAAAAGATCCGAGGAAAAGGGGTAGAGCGAACTCTTCCTCCATCGAGTGTTCTCGATCAAGGCTCTTTCCGTCTTCTTTCTACAACCGATCGAAAAGAACGAACCCGAGCGCACTCCGGTTCGGTCGAGAGATCTCGACACAACGGTCCACGATCCGACCACCAAACGCCGTGCATTTCATCTCGAGGTGGAGAGCAGAGCCACCCCGGACGAGTAGGTCTCGTCGGCACGGCGTTCCTCGAAATTCCGTTTCCAATCACGGGAAATACAGCGATACTTCCGAGGAAGATCCGCATCGCGGAAAACAATTATAATTCGCGGAATTACAACCCGCCTTATCACTGCCAGAAAAACCGGGCTAGACCGAGCGCCCAGACACGCGCCTAGAAAAAAACGACGCGCGCTACGACAGCAGTCATTGACCGCGCGGAAACATAAACGCGCGCATTGTATCAAATAAAGATCCACGACGCGCATCGGAATTTTATACCGAACCGCATCCGTATTGCGAGTGAGCGGATTGCACTCTTTTCTCACAAATCTCTTGCGCGCCGATTTGGTTCAGTCGAGCGGAAGCATTTCCGGATATTTAGACCACGCGTTCACACCGTCCGTGCCACGCGCTGGCAATACCACGAGCGCCGCGTCTCTCGTAATCTCGCCTCATAGACGCACTCGGCGTCCCAATACACGCACCTACACACACACGCACACACATACATTCTGTACAACAACCACACTTACACACAATAAATACATTTTTTTCTAACCATACGCACACGCTCTCGTTATTACGATCCCTGATCCCGACTCGTACTATCCGACGGCACTTCAAGCGGAAGTCGTCCGTGACATTGGCGCCCGAACAGTAGTAAAACTAGAATACGAATAGAGCGTGCATACATAAGAATGAAAGCGTGGATCTATAGATTAAGTAAAGACCAATTGATTACGATGGCGAAAGCGCTAAATATAGAAGACGCGGGTACTTTGGAGGAACTTCGCAAACGAATGAGTCGATTCGCGGAGGAACATCCCGAACAGGTCGACGCTTTCGAGGCGTACGCAGGGGAAGTGGGAACCCAGGGGGCGATTCCCCGACTAGCAGCCCCGACACCGGCAAACATAGATTTCCGGACACCCCGGCCACGGAAATGGCGTTTTCCTACGACGGTAAAACGATTAATCAAATTCGCAAATGGGGATGCCATTTTGATGGCCGGGACCCCGCCGCTTTTTAGAAAGGGTGGGGGAGTTAAGACAGGCGTATGGGTTTACGACAACACAACTCTTACAGGGACTCCCCGGATTATTAAAAGGAGACACGCTATTGTGATACAGGAATTACCGGGACTCATGGGAAACGTGGAATGAATTCGAACGCGATTTCCGGAGACAATTTTTACCTCGACGATACGCGGCTACATTGCGTCGAGAAATTATGGGGCGACATCAGCAATCGACGGAAAAGTTTGCACAGTACGTCACGGTAATGATGACACTGATGCGTCGGGCCGGAGGGTACTCGCGAGACGAGCAGCTCGATATCATTTACGAAAATATGAACCCGGCTTATAAACATTACGTGAGGATCGACCACGTACACAGCATAGTAGAACTACAGACCCGGGCCGCGGAATTCGAAGACATACTACAAGAACAGAAAGACGCGGCAAAACGCGAAAACAGACCCGCAAAACCGGCAATAGCAGCGGTATATAACAAAAAGATTGCTGCTGGCGATGCAAGCAAAGAGGGCACACGCGCGCGCAGTGCCAGAGACAAGCAAAGAAATTTTGCTCCCAATGTGGGCGGGACGGAGTCCTAACAAGAGATTGCCACCCGAAGGCGGGAAAAGCCTCCGGGGCCGGGGAAAAGCGCGGTCGCGAACACAACCCCGAGCCCCGCATAACATTCACGCCGCGACCGCACATAACGATAATTATTCAAGGACAAAAATACCAAGCCTTGCTAGACGGAGGATCGGAGATCTCCCTAGTTAATCATATCACAGCCCAAGAATTGAACAGAAAGGGGTTCGAAACCCAAGGAGAAGAGGGGGGCGGTAAGCCTGGCAAACGGATCCACGGGCGAAACGCAGGGATACATGAAACTTCTGGTTCAAGTAAACAAACAGACGATCAGGCACACCTTCTTCATCCTCCCACATATGGAGGACAGAGTAATCATAGGGATCGATCTGCTGTACAGATTACACTTAGGAATTCCACCACCACCGAAATATGTAAAAAGATGCTACCAAAATGCAATGCAATCGGGGGACTAGCCGTGCAGACTCCAGAGGAAAGGAGCGATTACAACAATTCCTGGAGAAGGAATTAGAGCAATTTAAGGAAGTCCGCGGACCAACGGACAAAGCAGAACACCTCATCAGATTAAAAGACGAAACGCCCATCAAGCAAAGATACCGATCACGCAATCCAGCTATGCAGGCTATTATCGACAAAGAAGTGGACGAAATGATAGAACAAGGCGTGATCGAACCGTCACATAGTCCGTGGAGCTCTCCGATCGTGATAGTAAAAAAGAAAGACGGCAAGCACCGGTTCTGCATAGATTTCCGCCGCGTAAATAACGTAACGCACAAAGACGCATATCCGCTACCACAAATCCCCGCGACACTTGACAAACTGAGAGAAGCGCGTTACCTATCCACGCTCGATTTAAAAGGCGGCTACTGGCAGGTGCCGCTCGCGCCCAAAAGCCGACCAATAACCGCATTTACGGTTCCTGGGAAGGGATTATATCAATTCACGGTAATGCCATTCGGACTGCACTCGGCACCGGCCACATTTCAGAGACTACTAGATGCAGTCCTCGGGCCGGACTTAGAGCCTCACGTTTTCGTTTATTTAGACGACATTATCGTGATCAGTAAAACATTCCACGAACACCTCGAGCTGCTTGCCGAGACCTTTCGTCGCCTTCGAAATGCACAATTGCGGCTGAACCCTGACAAGTGCAAATTTTGCGTAGATAAATTAAGATATCTGGGACATATTATAGACCGGGAAGGGATTCGGACCGATCCGGAAAAAGTCAGCGCCGTGGCCGACTGGCCGGAACCGCGAACTGTCAAACAGATTCGGCAATTTATCGGGATGGCCTCGTGGTATCGGCGTTTCATTGCGAGTTTCTCCGAGATAGCGGCACCGCTTACCCGATTAACAAAAAAAAACGCGCGCTGGACATGGGGAAACGAACAAGCGGAAGCATTCCGCACACTAAAAGCGAAGTTGGTTTCCGCCGCAGTGTTGGCCTGTCCAGATTTTTCGAAACGTTTTGTACTGCAAACCGACGCAAGCACCTCCGGCTTGGGTGCGGTTCTGACCCAACAACACGAAAACGGCGAAAGAGTGATAGCGTACGCGAGTCGAACGTTAAACGCTGCGGAACGTAACTACTCGGCAACCGAACTCGAATGCCTAGCGATCGTCTGGGGAATCCGGCGGATGAAAAGTTACTTAGAGGGCTACGCTTTCACGGTCATAACCGACCATCAGGCCTTAAAGTGGCTACAAAAACTAGAATCTCCGTCCGGACGACTCGGACGCTGGGTATTCGAGTTGCAACAATATGAGTTCGACATAAAGTACCGGCGAGGGGTACAGAACCGCGTGACGACGCGCTGTCGCGACATCCCAAAATCGGTGCCTTGAAACGACGACGCTGCCGATGGTACGATCGAACCTTAGAGCAAGTACGCCAGGATCCAGAAAACAGACCGGAATACAGGATAAAGGAGGGGGAAGCTATACAGACACATCCTGCACACGCTAAACTTCAAAGAGGAAAATAGCGACGCTCAATGGAAACTATGCATTCCGACCCCAGTTCGTCAGAAGGTACTTCAAAAGTACCACGACGCGCCAACAGCCGGTCATCTCGGCATCGCAAAGACAATAGCAAGGATTGCCGAGGGACATTATTGACCAGGAATGTTCCGAGATATAGCAAAATATGTTCGGAACTGCGAGAATTGCCAGAGCTACAAGGCGTCAAGAAGAGAAACCACCGGGGAAATTACACGCCACGGAGATTAGAAGACCCTGGCAACAAGTATGCATTGACCTAATCGGCCCAATGCCCAGGTCTAAAAGGGACACACATGGCTGCTAGTCATGCAGAACCATTTTTCAAAATGGACCGAGCTAGTACCGCTACGCCGAGCCACGGCTGACGCCGTCACACAGGCCGTGACAAACAACATAATCCTGCGACATGGCAAACCAGAAAGTATCTTGTCGGATAATGGCACACAGTTACGATCTCGGCAACTGGGAAAAAGACTGGAGGAATGCAATATCAAGTACGTAACCACATCGGCATACGCACCGCATTGCAACCCAGTGGAGAGGACTAACCGCTCAGTAAAAACAATGATAAGCCAATACATCGGCAAAGACCAAAGGACCTGGGATGAGAAAGTGAACGCACTCCAATTCGCGTATAACACGGCCGTATACGACGCAACGGGATACACACCAGCATTTCTGAATTGCGGCCGCGAATTAATCTCGCCTATGGATGACGACCCGCCGAACAATCAACCGTCGGCTCCTGAATCAATTAAGAGACAGTTGGAAGAAGCCAACGAGCTCGTCAAGATCAACCTCGCCAGAGCTTTCGAAAGGCAAAAACATTTCTATGATCTAAGAAGAAGAGCCTGGAAACCACATGTTGGCGAATGGGTGTGGAGAAGAGATCACCAATTATCCCAAAAAGCGGCAAATTTCAATGCGAAACTCGCGCCGAAATACAGCGGGCCCTACGAAGTGCGTCGGGTAATATCGCCTGTAATCGTAGATCTCCGTAGCAGGCGAGGGAAGTGGCTCCGGCACGTTCACATACAAGATTTAAAATCAGCAACAACCGATACCGGGCACAAGGACAACAACAATAACAACAACGACGATGACAATAGCGAGGACGAAAGCGAGTGACTTGATCCCCGCAAGTCACTTCGAATCGAGATGTCGAGTAACGAAGACATCCTACGAGCGATCGAGGAATACCTCGGCGAACCTTCCGCCACCGAAGCGCAACCCGCGCCTCCGGCTCTGCCACCCCCCCCTGAGCCGCAGCAGCCGCCGCAGCCGCGGCCGCCACGGGTCGGAACGATCGTCCAGCGTTCCGACCAACAGAACGCCAGGAAGCGGGAAATGCTCCTGGCACAGCCACCGCCACCACCAGCCAGGCGTCCGACGAGGCCGTATGAGAGGCCACCACCGCCACTGCAGAAGACCGCAGCCGAGGCCCCGAAGGAGGAGATCCTGCGGCCAATGGGTCCCCCTCACAGCGCCACCGATCAAGGTGGAGATAGAACCGGGCCTCATCGTAGAGGTACCGCATTTCGCGGTACATATGAGTCGGCGATATAAGCCGCGGACACTGCAAGGACGATGGATCTTGCGTTTTTTCCGGGGACGGAAAGCTTCGCTATAAGCGAAAAATAAACTAGAGCCGTCCACTCCTGAGGGTCCATACGTCCGACCGACCACCAGTCCGACCGACCGCTCCAAACACCGAGCTAAGCAAGTGCCTCAAATTCAGGCACAGCATTAAAGGGAGGTGATGTAACGATGCACCCCGTGCACCCCCTTAAATGCATCGTTTACCCGGCATGCGATCCGCCGGAAGCTGCCGCTCGGCAGAACATCCGCCGGGCAAAGGCAGGGGCGCGGTGTGCCCCTTTTTTTTAAACGAACAACGAGCCGTTAAACGACGAGCCGAACACCGCCGAGCGCTGCCGACATGCCCCGAACCGTCGACCGGCGAAAACCCGCGCTCGGCGCCCCCGATCCCCTCCGAACGGGCCCCGACCGTACCGTTTTCCGATAACCCGTTCGGAAGGGGGAAGAACCGCCGCGCGCCGCGCGGGGGCAATTAGCCCGGTATAAAACAGGCATGTTCGGCAGACTAATCACACCTTTTTCCAGCTAGCTCACAGCGAGTGAACTCGCTCCGAAAACCTAGACCGCTCCTGAAGAGTAGCCAAAAAGATCCGAGGAAAAGAGGTAGAGCGAACTCTTCCTCCATCGAGTGTTCTCGATCCCATCAAGGCTCTTTCCGTCTTCTTTCTACAACCGACCGAAAAGAACGAACCCGAGCGCACTCCGGTTCGGTCGAGAGATCTCGACACAACGGTCCACGATCCGACCACCAAACGCCGTGCATTTCATCTCGAGGTGGAGAGCAGAGCCACCCCGGACGAGTAGGTCTCGTCGGCACGGCGTTCCTCGAAATTCCGTTTCCAATCACGGGAAATACAGCGATACTTCCGAGGAAGATCCGCATCGCGGAAAACAATTATAATTCGCGGAATTACAACCCGCCTTATCACTGCCAGAAAAACCGGGCTAGACCGAGCGCCCAGACACGCGCCTAGAAAAACACGACGCGCGCTACGACAGCAGTCATTGACCGCGCGGAAACATAAACACGCGCATTGTATCAAATAAAGATCCACGACGCGCATCGGAATTTTATACCGAACCGCATCCGTATTGCGAGTGAGCGGATTGCACTCTTTTCTCACAAATCTCTTGCGCGCCGATTTGGTTCAGTCGAGCGGAAGCATTTCCGGATATTTAGACCACGCGTTCACACCGTCCGTGCCACGCGCTGGCAATACCACGAGCGCCGCGTCTCTCGTAATCTCGCCTCATAGACGCACTCGGCGTCCACAATACACGCACCTACACACACACGCACACACATACATTCTGTACAACACCCACACTTACACACAATAAATACATTTTTTTCTAACCATACGCACACGCTCTCGTTATTACGATCCCTGATCCCGACTCGTACTATCCGACGGCACTTCAAGCGGAAGTCGTCCGTGACATTGGCGCCCGAACAGTAGTAAAACTAGAATACGAATAGAGCGTGCATACATAAGAATGAAAGCGTGGATCTATAGATTAAGTAAAGACCAATTGATTACGATGGCGAAAGCGCTAAATATAGAAGACGCGGGTACTTTGGAGGAACTTCGCAAACGAATGAGTCGATTCGCGGAGGAACATCCCGAACAGGTCGACGCTTTCGAGGCGTACGCAGGGGAAGTGGGAACCCAGGGGGCGATTCCCCGACTAGCAGCCCCGACACCGGCAAACATAGATTTCCGGACACCCCGGCCACGGAAATGGCGTTTTCCTACGACGGTAAAACGATTAATCAAATTCGCAAATGGGGATGCCATTTTGATGGCCGGGACCCCGCCGCTTTTTAGAAAGGGTGGGGGAGTTAAGACAGGCGTATGGGTTTACGACAACACAACTCTTACAGGGACTCCCCGAGAATTATTAAAAGGAGACACGCTATTGTGATACAGGAATTACCGGGACTCATGGGAAACGTGGAATGAATTCGAACGCGATTTCCGGAGACAATTTTTACCTCGACGATACGCGGCTACATTGCGTCGAGAAATTATGGGGCGACATCAGCAATCGACGGAAAAGTTTGCACAGTACGTCACGGTAATGATGACACTGATGCGTCGGGCCGGAGGGTACTCGCGAGACGAGCAGCTCGATATCATTTACGAAAATATGAACCCGGCTTATAAACATTACGTGAGGATCGACCACGTACACAGCATAGTAGAACTACAGACCCGGGCCGCGGAATTCGAAGACATACTACAAGAACAGAAAGACGCGGCAAAACGCGAAAAAGACACCGCAAAACCGGCAATAGCAGCGGTATATAACAAAAAGATTGCTGCTGGCGATGCAAGCAAAGAGGGCACACGCGCGCGCAGTGCCAGAGACAAGCAAAGAAATTTTGCTCCCAATGTGGGCGGGACGGAGTCCTAACAAGAGATTGCCACCCGAAGGCGGGAAAAGCCTCCGGGGCCGGGGGAAGCGCGGTCGCGAACACAACCCCGGAGCCCCGCATAACATTCACGCCGCGACCGCACATAACGATAATTATTCAAGGACAAAAATACCAAGCCTTGCTAGACGGAGGATCGGAGATCTCCCTAGTTAATCACATCACAGCCCAAGAATTGAACAGAAAGGGGTTCGAAACCCAAGGAGAAAGGGGGGCGGTAAGCCTGGCAAACGGATCCACGGGCGAAACGCAGGGATACATGAAACTTCCGGTTCAAGTAAACAAACAGACGATCAGGCACACCTTCTTCATCCTCCCACATATGGAGGACAGAGTAATCATAGGGATCGATCTGCTGTACAGATTACACTTAGGAATTCCACCACCACCGAAATATGTAAAAAAGATGCTACCAAAATGCAATGCAATCGGGGGACTAGCCGTGCAGACTCCAGAGGAAAGGGAGCGATTACAACAATTCCTGGAGAAGGAATTAGAGCAATTTAAGGAAGTCCGCGGACCAACGGACAAAGCAGAACACCTCATCAGATTAAAAGACGAAACGCCCATCAAGCAAAGATACCGATCACGCAATCCAGCTATGCAGGCTATTATCGACAAAGAAGTGGACGAAATGATAGAACAAGGCGTGATCGAACCGTCACATAGCCCGTGGAGCTCTCCGATCGTGATAGTAAAAAGAAAGGCGGCAAGCACCGGTTCTGCATAGATTTCCGCCGCGTAAATAACGTAACGCACAAAGACGCATATCCGCTACCACAAATCCCCGCGACACTTGACAAACTGAGAGAAGCGCGTTACCTATCCACGCTCGATTTAAAAAGCGGCTACTGGCAGGTGCCGCTCGCGCCCAAAAGCCGACCAATAACCGCATTTACGGTTCCTGGGAAGGGATTATATCAATTCACGGTAATGCCATTCGGACTGCACTCGGCACCGGCCACATTTCAGAGACTACTAGATGCAGTCCTCGGGCCGGACTTAGAGCCTCACGTTTTCGTTTATTTAGACGACATTATCGTGATCAGTAAAACATTCCACGAACACCTCGAGCTGCTTGCCGAGACCTTTCGTCGCCTTCGAAATGCACAATTGCGGCTGAACCCTGACAAGTGCAAATTTTGCGTAGATAAATTAAGATATCTGGGACATATTATAGACCGGGAAGGGATTCGGACCGATCCGGAAAAAGTCAGCGCCGTGGCCGACTGGCCGGAACCGCGAACTGTCAAACAGATTCGGCAATTTATCGGGATGGCCTCGTGGTATCGGCGTTTCATTGCGAGTTTCTCCGAGATAGCGGCACCGCCTTACCCGATTAACAAAAAAAGCGCGCCTGGACATGGGGAAACGAACAAGCGGAAGCATTCCGCACACTAAAAGCGAAGTTGGTTTCCGCCGCAGTGTTGGCCTGTCCAGGATTTTTCGAAACGTTTTGTACTGCAAACCGACGCAAGCACCTCCGGCTTGGGTGCGGTTCTGACCCAACAACACGAAAACGGCGAAAGAGTGATAGCGTACGCGAGTCGAACGTTAAACGCTGCGGAACGTAACTACTCGGCAACCGAACTCGAATGCCTAGCGATCGTCTGGGGAATCCGGCGGATGAAAAGTTACTTAGAGGGCTACGCTTTCACGGTCATAACCGACCATCAGGCCTTAAAGTGGCTACAAAAACTAGAATCTCCGTCCGGACGACTCGGACGCTGGGTATTCGAATTGCAACAATATGAGTTCGACATAAAGTACCGGCGAGGGGTACAGAACCGCGTGACAGACGCGCTGTCGCGACATCCCAAAATCGGTGCCTTGAAACGACGACGCTGCCGATGGTACGATCGAACCTTAGAGCAAGTACGCCAGGATCCAGAAAACAGACCGGAATACAGGATAAAGGAGGGGAAGCTATACAGACACATCCTGCACACGCTAAACTTCAAAGAGGAAAATAGCGACGCTCAATGGAAACTATGCATTCCGACCCCAGTTCGTCAGAAGGTACTTCAAAAGTACCACGACGCGCCAACAGCCGGTCATCTCGGCATCGCAAAGACAATAGCAAGGATTGCCGAGGGACATTATTGACCAGGAATGTTCCGAGATATAGCAAAATATGTTCGGAACTGCGAGAATTGCCAGAGCTACAAGGCGTCACAAGAGAAACCACCGGGGAAATTACACGCCACGGAGATTAGAAGACCCTGGCAACAAGTATGCATTGACCTAATCGGCCCAATGCCAGGCCTAGGTCAAAAGGGACACACATGGCTGCTAGTCATGCAGAACCATTTTTCCAAAATGGACCGAGCTAGTACCGCTACGCCGAGCCACGGCTGACGCCGTCACACAGGCCGTGACAAACAACATAATCCTGCGACATGGCAAACCAGAAAGTATCTTGTCGGATAATGGCACACAGTTACGATCTCGGCAACTGGGAAAAAGACTGGAGGAATGCAATATCAAGTACGTAACCACATCGGCATACGCACCGCATTGCAACCCAGTGGAGAGGACTAACCGCTCAGTAAAAACAATGATAAGCCAATACATCGGCAAAGACCAAAGGACCTGGGATGAGAAAGTGAACGCACTCCAATTCGCGTATAACACGGCCGTATACGACGCAACGGGATACACACCAGCATTTCTGGATTGCGGCCGCGAATTGATCTCGCCTATGGATGACGACCCGCCGAACAATCAACCGTCGGCTCCTGAATCAATTAAGAGACAGTTGGAAGAAGCCAACGAGCTCGTCAAGATCAACCTCGCCAGGAGCTTTCGAAAGGCAAAAACATTTCTATGATCTAAGAAGAAGAGCCTGGAAACCACATGTTGGCGAATGGGTGTGGAGAAGAGATCACCAATTATCCAAAAAAAGCGGCAAATTTCAATGCGAAACTCGCGCCGAAATACAGCGGGCCCTACGAAGTGCGTCGGGTAATATCGCCTGTAATCGTAGATCTCCGTAGCAGGCGAGGGAAGTGGCTCCGGCACGTTCACATACAAGATTTAAAATCAGCAACAACCGATACCGGGCACAAGGACAACAACAATAACAACAACGACGATGACAATAGCGAGGACGAAAGCGAGTGACTTGATCCCCGCAAGTCACTTCGAATCGAGATGTCGAGTAACGAAGACATCCTACGAGCGATCGAGGAATACCTCGGCGAACCTTCCGCCACCGAAGCGCAACCCGCGCCTCCGGCTCCGCCACTTGAGCCGCAGCCGCGGCCGCCACGGGTCGGAACGATCGTCCAGCGTTCCGACCAACAGAACGCCAGGAAGCGGGAAATGCTCCTGGCACAGCCACCGCCACCACCAGCCAGGCGTCCGACGAGGCCGTATGAGAGGCCACCACCGCCACTGCAGAAGACCGCAGCCGAGGCCCCGAAGGAGGAGATCCTGCGGCCAATGGGTCCCCTCACAGCGCCACCGATCAAGGTGGAGATGGAACCGGGCCTCATCGTAGAGGTACCGCATTTCGCGGTACATATGAGGTCGGCGATATAAGCCGCGGACACTGCAAGGACGATGGATCTTGCGTTTTTTCCGGGGACGGAAAGCTTCGCTATAAGCGAAAAATAAACTAGAGCCGTCCACTCCTGAGGGTCCATACGTCCGACCGACCACCAGTCCGACCGACCGCTCCAAACACCGAGCTAAGCAAGTGCCTCAAATTCAGGCACAGCATTAAGGGGAGGTGATGTAACGATGCACCCCGTGCACCCCCTTAAATGCATCGTTTACCCGGCATGCGATCCGCCGGAAGCTGCCGCTCGGCAGAACATCCGCCGGGCAAAGGCAGGGGGGTGTGCCCCACTTTTTTTAAACGAACAACGAGCCGTTAAACGACGAGCCGAACACCGCCGAGCGCTGCCGACATGCCCCGAACCGTCGACCGGCGAAAACCCGCGCTCGGCGCGCACCCCGATCCCCTCCGAACGGGCCCCGACCGTACCGTTTTCCGATAACCCGTTCGGAAGGGGGAATACCCGCGGCGCGCCGGCAGGGGCAATTAGCCCGGTATAAAACAGGCATGTTCGGCAGACTAATCACCCCTTTTTCCAGCTAGCTCACAGCGAGTGAACTAGCTCCGAAAACCTAGACCGCTCCTGAAGAGTAGCCAAAAAGATCCGAGGAAAAGAGGTAGAGCGAACTCTTCCTCCATCGAGTGTTCTCGATCCTCGATCAAGGCTCTTTCCGTCTTCTTTCTACAACCGACCGAAAAGAACGAACCCGAGCGCACTCCGGTTCGGTCGAGAGATCTCGACACAACGGTCCACGATCCGACCACCAAACGCCGTTGCATTTCATCTCGAGGTGGAGAGCAGAGCCACCCCGGACGAGTAGTTCTCGTCGGCACGGCGTTCCTCGAAATTCCGTTTCCAATCACGGGAAATACAGCGATACTTCCGAGGAAGATCCGCATCGCGGAAAACAATTATAATTCGCGGAATTACAACCCGCCTTATCACTGCCAGAAAAACCGGGCTAGACCGAGCGCCCAGACACGCGCCTAGAAAAACACGACGCGCGCTACGACAGCAGTCATTGACCGCGCGGAAACATAAACACGCGCATTGTATCAAATAAAGATCCACGACGCGCATCGGAATTTTATACCGAACCGCATCCGTATTGCGAGTGAGCGGATTGCACTCTTTTCTCACAAATCTCTTGCGCGCCGATTTAGTTCAGTCGAGCGGAAGCATTTCCGGATATTTAGACCACGCGTTCACACCGTCCGTGCCACGCGCTGGCAATACCACGAGCGCCGCGTCTCTCGTAATCTCGCCTCACCATAGACGCACTCGGCGTCCACAATACACGCACCTACACACACACGCACACACATACACTCTGTACAACACACACACTTACACACAATAAATACATTTTTTTTCTAACCATACGCACACGCTCTCGTTATTACGATCCCTGATCCCGACTCGTACTATCCGACGGCACTTCAAGCGGAAGTCGTCCGTGACATCCGTTCTATTCCTTGATGTCCTCCTATAGATGCATCATGATATTCAGAAAGTATTTGCTTCTTCTCCTCTTCCGTATATGTTTTCCCTTGTTCACTGTTTGCTTCGTCTTCTTGTTCTTCTTGTTCTTCTTCTTCTTCTTCTTTTATTATTAGGATTTCATGGTTATTATTTTGCTTTGAGGGTCCCGGTATCGCGTTGCGACTTAGGCGTCTGCATTCGCGTTCGCTCGTCCGGCTTTATGTATGATTTCGTAATCATATTCTTCGAGTTTTAATCTCCAGCGGATTAATCTTGAGCCGGAATCATTTACGTTAAAATTAACCATATTAGTGGTTTGTGATCAGTCACAATATTAAATTTTGTACCATATACGTATGGTCTAAAATGTTTTCAGCCCATACAATTGTTAGTAATTCTTTTTCGATTGTACTATAATTTTGCTCCACTTTAGTCAGTATTCTGCTAGTGTAAGCAATCGGTCGGTCGTTGCCTACCTTTCCCTGTGATAACACTGCTCCGTGAAGGGATATTTTAATACTGGTGCAGTCATCAATTTTTCTTTTAATAGTTCAAATGCTGCTTGCTGTTCCATTGTCCATTCGAATTTCTCCGATTATTTGGTTAATTTTGTTAATGGCTATTTGAAAAATCTTCAATAAATTTTCTTAATATAGTATCCTGCAAGTCCTATGAAGGATTGGATATCTTTTACCTTTTTTGGCGTTGGAAATTCTTTTATCGCCGTTAATTTTGACGGGTCTGGCGATATTCCATTTTCGGAAATAAATATGCCCTAAACAGATTACTTCTTTGCGTAGAAATTCGCACTTTTTCGGCTGCAATTTTAAATTAGTCTTTCGCAGTCTTTATAATACTTCTTTTAGACGTTTATTATGATCTTCTAAGCTCGATCCGTATATTACAATGTCATCGAGGTAGGTCAGGCATCTAAGTCTTTGTATTCCTGTTAGGACCGAATTCATCAGTCATTGAAACGTTGTTGGCGCATTTTTTAATCCGAACGGAATTCGATTAAATTCCTAATGTCTGTAGGAAGTTGACAAAATTGTTTTATTTTTATCCCTTTCAGCCATTGGGATTTAGTGATATCTTGATGCTAAATCTAACGTGGTGAAATTTTTTGCAGTAGAAATATAAAATATTTTCCCAGTAGACCTAAGATATCGATTATATTAGGCAATGAAAATGAATCGCCTATAGTTAGTTTAATTTAGCTTCCGAAAATCTATTACTTTCGGAGCCTTGGGTTTTCCAGTTGCGTCTGCTTTTACTACTAATAACGGTGTGTTCCATTGACTTGTACTACTTCGAATAATTTCATTTCTTACAAGGAGATGACGCCAATTAGAAAATCACTTCCGAACGAGTCATAGTCTGAACGAGTTCGATAGCTTGCATGTAGAAAAAAACCCTACAGCCGTTTGTGCCAATGCACCTTTGTTTAGGAGAAATTGCAAAACAAAGTTAGAGTCACACAACTACGTCGCTCATAAGCGAAGACGTTACAATCTTTTTCGAGTAAGCGGCGTAGTTGACAAGAGGACTAGGCTCTCGCACATTGTTTTTGCGCCGGCGGCGAGTGGTTCGAATCCCGTCGACAACTGCTTCTTTCTCAACTTTTTTTGTTTCTTTTTTTTTTTTTTAATTATTGGACATATAATAATACGTTATTAATAATTATTAATATTTTTTTATTTATTTCCTTTTTATACGTGAAAATAAAGACATTTCGGGATATTTGAACGCAATACGAAAAAAAAAAATAGAAGTCGTGTGAACTGATTATATTTTTCATGCAACGTATAAATGTTATACTTGTCAAAATAAAATACAAACTTTCTTTTACAAACATCTACCTATTATAAAACGTTTCCATTGCTTCGCAATGTTGTGGATGAAAATTCATATAACAAATTCATGTAATTTGCGTGGGGCATCAGGAAATATTAAATTAAATTGTACAACAATATCTACAAACAATTATTTCACATTATAATTTGAAATATACTGTCAATGTGACATTATGAAAGCAGTTTTTTCAATTCGTCAATAATATATTTATCACAAAAATATTCGACCACATCCGTCAAATCTTCCTTTGAAATGTCGCACTTTGAAAAAAGTTGTACATATTCGACAGTTTCATCGGTAATATGCGTCGTCTCCATTTTTACTGATGTCTCGTACAACGTTTACTGTATAAATGCTGCCACGAGACTGATGAGACACGTTCCAACGTGTGAGAATCCCTCTATGAAAACCGTTGAAAAGATCGAATAAAGGGAACAATAATCCCCCCTAACAAGGTCTTTTCTGCAAAAAGCAATGTGCGAGAGCCTTAGTCTTCTCAGCTACGCCGCTTACTCGAAAAAGATTGTAACGTCTTCGCTTATGAGCGGCATAGTTGCGTGACTCTAACTTTGTTTCGCAATTTCGCCTAAACAAAGGCGCATTGGCTATAGGGTTTTTATCCCAAAGGCAGTATCGAACGCACTATGACTCGTTCGGAAAGCGATTTTCTAGTTGACGTCATCTCCTTGTTAGCATTTCTTGAATTTGTTTATTTATTTCCGTCTTATGCTTCTCGGGTAACCGATACGGTTTCACGTTCACAGGTGCGGTGTCGGCACGCGTACTTATCTCATGCTCGATCGTCGCGGTGCATGTCAGTAATTCTCAATCTAAAAAGAATATATTACTAAATTCTTCGCAAATTTTTAAGAGTGTTTGTTCCTCTTCTTTATTTAGGTGTTAAGCAGTAGTTGTCAAATACGCTGGACTCGCGGGATGTTGGTTTTACTCTTCCCCGATTTTGTATTTATTTCGGTTGTGCTTGTTTTATCCTCCATGTTCTTTAATATAGGGGGGGTTGCTAAATCGATGATTTTATCGATCGTATTTATTATGCTCACGGGACATGAGAAATTTTTTGGTTCTATCAGACAGCTTCCGATATAAACTCCTGGTGTGGTTTCTTCTGTTCGGATTATCTCTATCCGATTTCGATTAGTCGTAGCTTTTATTATTGTCTCGCTACGCGGGTTTAAAATTATTTTATTGCAAAGGTGGAGTTTTAATGTGCTGTCTTTTATTTTTATTTCGTTAGTTTCATAATCGCATTAGTAGCTTGTTTTTTAAGGAGTTTTATTCCTAGAACTCCTTCGTGTTCTATAGCGGTATCGTCTTTTATTACAATGCATGTTTAATTTTGTGTTTATTAAGTGTTATCATGGCGTACATTTTGCCTAATGTATATATTTTATGTCCGCTTATTCCTATAAGCGCTATTTTCTTTTCATATATTAATGTGCCGTCTTTTAAATGTTTTAATTTTATTAAGGAAATGGTCGATCCGAAGTCATATAACATGTTTATTTTGTCCTTTTTTACTTCGCGAATCGGTAGCGTAACTTGTAATAATTCGTCCTTCGATGGTGCATGCATATTTTTAACATGCATTACGCGATACTCTAGGTCGCGGTTGTTTTCTCTTTTTCTTCCTATTCCTCATCGCTATTGCTTGCAGAGTCGGTGCTTTTTTTGCTGTCGATGCGAAGTCTTTTGCTCACGCGTATTATCTTTATAATTGTTTTTATTATTTTGTTTGTTATTTTTGATATTAGTTTTTGGTCGTCTATTTAAATTCCAGCATTCGTCGCGGCTGTGTCCGAATTTTTTTACAATATTTACAAAATTTATTTAAAGTATTTATTCGCGTAGATTTTTCCGGTTTTGGTAGAGTATATTTATTACTGCTACGGCAATTGCGTTCGTAGTGTCCAGATTTTTCGCATTTGTAACATTGTATGTTTGTAACATTATATTTCGCGTTGGTCGCGTGTGTTTAGCGTCAAATTTATTTTTATTAGAAAAGCCGGATGCTCGTGTAACAGACGGTCCGATAAGCTTCTCTTCCACGATCGCGCCATTTATCGCTTTTTTGTAGCGTAGTAAGTTGTTGTGATCGCACCGAGAATTTTTAATTCATCGCGTAATCCGATTTGAAAGTTTATTAGAGCATGTTTTTGAATTGTTTCTTGTATCGCTTGTTTGAATGGAGGTCGTTCCTCCTTCCACCATAGACTCATATAATTTCATGGCTAGTATTTCGCGACTCGTTGTCCGAATGCATGCGCACTTGATTTTTGTTTAGCGAGTTAAACTCTATTTGCAAGTGAGTCGTTTTTTTTTTGCTTGATAGCACGTTTCAAGTTGTTGTTTTAAATCTTCGAACGTTTGTATATTTCGCGTCTCGAAGTCTTGCATGACTTTTCCCCTTCAATTTAGTATATAAGGTTGCTTGCATTAATCATTCCTCGTCTGCGGGGTTAATATTTTGTACCGCATATGTACATGCATTTAAAAATTCTTGCAATTTTTTTCGCGATGATCCGCCAAATTCGGAGATCATTGATGGTAGATAGTGTGGGGCTACGTCCTAATCGCGTTTGGTATGTCCGTATGTCACGTGTGGGACATTAATATTTGCTTGTGGTTCGTTAGAGTTTTTTTGTTTAATATGTACGTTTCGCACTTGTTCGCGTAAATCTCGTATTTCTTTTTGCATTTCTCGAAAACTATGTATGAGTTCATCCAATAACATATTACAAGTGCTTTCGACCAGACGACCGGCGTTTTCATAGTTCGCGGCTTTGTCCGGCCTGTTGCTCTCGCAGGCGTTCGATTTCTCTATCGACGGCGTCGATATCCATATTTATTTGCGCTCGTGGCTCGAATAAATTAATATCAACGAATATTGGCGAGTAATTTCTTCTTACTGTAACGCGACTTGATCTGTCTAGTACTGAATTATCGTTATTATGCGGTTCGTGTCCTTCGGATGAATCGGAACTCGAATAATGTTCTTCTAAATTTTTCGCACGCTTCTACGAATATCGCGAGCAGCTTCTTCTGCTATCGAAGTTACAAGTCCGAATCTATTTGCCAATCGCGCTGGCACGCTCAGAAATCGCGGACTTTTAAATTTCACTTGCTTTTACGGTGACCTGTGTGAACTTGGCACCCGACTTTTTAAAAAACTAAATTTAATAAAAGCATTCGATTAAGCATCGTTTGTACCGTTTGTACCGCTTTTCATTTCGTTTGTACCTCAAAGGGGGGGGACTTACAAGGGGGGAAAAATTGCCATCACCCCACTTTAAGATACAGCGATTTTCAAAATGCCATTTGATTGAGCATCGTTCGTACCCATTTGTACCGCTTTTCATTTTGTTTGTACCCTCACGGGAGTGAAACATAAAAAAACGAAAAATCGCGATAAGGAGTAACTTTGTCATTTTTAAAGATATTTGAAATTTGAAAGCGGGTGCTATTTCCTAATCGTTTGTACCCATTTGTACTGCCTTTCGTTTCGTTTGTACCTTCACGGGGGTGGGAATATGGGAAATAGAAAAATCACTAAACAAAGAACAAGGCTATATGGACTAGCGCAAAGGTTGAAGTGCGAAAAATTAAACGGTAGATTTAGATTTAATCACCGAAAGAGATGTTTATTTAAGTTAAACAAGATAAACGCTGCGTTTCGATCCCATTCAGGTCCTTTTCAATGTCAAAACACGAAAGTGATAAACAAAATTAAATTAAATTAACAGTCATAGATGTAATATAAATAAAGAACACAACTCAAATTAAACGGTAAAAGAAGGTCAAAAAATCAGAAGCACATAAAAACGGATGATTCAAAGAATTAAATAAAATTAAAAATCAAATAAAACATGCAATGCATTAATATTGATCGTCCGAATGACGTTGAAAGCCGAACGCAAAGAACGCTCCATATTCCACGTGTGTCGTGGAAAACCAACTGCTCCCCTCGGAAAACAAAAGCCGTGAAAAAACTTCCACACAGGTCCGAAATTGATTCCAAGTGAAAAAAGGTCAGAGATGCCAAAATCAATGACCCTTTGGAAAGTAATGGTCCAGTTATGTGAGACAACTTTGATAAACATGACAAGCTACAGGAAAAAGAAAAAGAAAAGAAAAATATAAAAAATAGAATGCGAAATATGTCATTAAACTAACAAACAGAAATAAATCCTACATAATGATTAAAGTTGAAATTAAAAAATTATTAGAATAAGATTTGATTACATACCGGTCTTTAAATTGAAAGAAAAGAAATCGCGGAATACAAAACATGCCCGAAGGGAGAGCAAGTTAAGCACGACTTAGCGTTCCGATGTAAGGCGCCGAGGGCAGTGCCGCCAGAAATGAGCCCCTGCACGCTCGGCACGGACACGCACACAAAGAAAGGGGGCCGTGTACGTGTGGCACTCGGCGCTCGGGTATCTTCGGGCGGCTTCGGATAGTAGAGGAGCGCCGACGTATAATCTACTGTCTCCTTCTCTCTCGCGCCTGTAGCTATAGCTCGAGAATCCCATGTTAGCGGTTCGATCTATTTATGAAATCTCGCGTGAAACTTGTAAAATTTACGCGTAATATTTAATAAATTCTTAATTCTGTAAAAATTTAAATAAATTAATTAAATAAATATGGAATAATAAAAAGATGAAAAGAGAATAAATTATAAAAATCACTCTTGGCCAACATGTACGTTTTTCTCTTAAGAAATAAATGTAAAGAGATAGATATAAAATATAAAGGAATATAAAGATTAATAAAATATAAAGGAATATAAAGAAAATATTAACATATAAAATATTTTCTAATAAATAATATAATATTGTAATAGCATGTACAATATTTTATCAATTTATAAATAAACAACGTACATGTTGTTGCTCAACGGAAATCGCGAGAAGGTGGTGGTCGTACGCATGTTTATGTATTTTGAAAAATCATATTCAGAAGAAAAATAGGTTTATACTTTCATTTTGAAAAAGTATGAAAACTAATGCTTAATTATCATTAAATTTTGCACAAAAATGCATTAAATCAATTTACATAAACCAAATACAAATTAAATCTAAATATTCATATGCTGGCATGTATATGTATGTATATATGTAAGTTATGTATGTATGTGTGTATATATGTGTGTGTGTGTGTGTGTGTGTGTATATATATACACACACACACACACACACACACACACATGATTTGCAAAATCCGGTCAATTTCCTTCTGATACATATTACATAACAGATCGGCATACTCATTTCTTATTAAAAAAATAAAATAGAAAACAATAAAACAATAAAATAACAAAAAAGTTAACTTTAAAATTGTTTTGTTAAGAATAAAAATTTAAATATACTTATTATAAATATGTATTTATATAATTAACTATAAAATTGGTATTTTTAAATTATTTTAAATAAGACATTCCCTTTTTTAAATATAT
>JAPIVC010000335.1:0-154150 GCA_030586385.1 Camponotus fellah | reverse complement strand
GGACCGCGAACGCGTGTATCGTCATCCGCGAACGGCATATATGACATTGAGTGGCGTTATGGAATTTTTCCCACTCATCGGATGTTAAATTTACCATAGGGACATTTGTTTTTAAAATATTTTTTACACGTAACGCCAAATTTTTAAGATCTTCGACGAACCATGCTATACAATCGGCGCCACGACGCGAATGATACGCCGATAAAGAATTGTCGAACGAACAATATACTGTGATATGACGCTTTTGAACTCCGTCACAGTGACCCCGCCAAGGGGGAGAAAGCGTGCGAAGAGTCGTCCCTCACACCTGAAGGGGATCCTTTTTCCGATTCCGCGAAATATTTTATATCGAATTATATGTTAGAGGCATTCTGAGCGAGCGGATATAGAAATAATGTACAGCAAGATACCGAAGACGGATACCGAGAGGGAGAGAAGAGAATAGCTGACCAATGCTTCCACTACATCAGGTCATGTATCGAGATCCCGCTCCGCCGCCTACCGTACATAAAATTATATTAATCTCTGCATTACTTTTAGAGAAATGACGATACGGAGAATCAGGACGAAGAAGCAGCGTATACTCTCCCAGGCGGCCGACTATGGAGAGAAGGCGTATCCGGAAACGGGCGAGGATACGGCTTGGCCAGCCCGACACGTCCGAATTACCGGAAGATACCGTCCCGAAAGATCGTCGAAATCAAAGTTACATCCCTGCAAAAGGGCTACACGCTATTCAGCAGTATGAGATGTAAAGGGGTGGAAAATATGGACCCCCTTCCTGCCGAAAAATCGACGGAGTGCGCGGAAGATCGGTGCGGGATTCGAGGACCTCCCGGATTATTCCGAGAATCACTGTTCGATGAACCGTGTAAGAGGTGACACGTGCCTTCAAGAGACGACTCATCCGAACACCGCAATATATTGTAAGCCGACGCTCACATAGCTCTAATTGTATTCCCGGATACAGCTGGTGTCGCGTTTTACCGTACCGTAATATATCGTGACGTAAATTAGATACCGGATTACCGTAGGAAGCCTTTGTGCTTGCCTTGTTTTCCGTTAGCCTACCGTTCCGTTGCTTATCGAGACGCCAGCTGACCCCGGGGATCGCGTATTTGTCCCTCTCAGGTTCGTCACCGGCAGTCAAAAATTACCGTATCGTCTCTATCGTACCGTATCATACCGTACTGTATCGTATCGTGTCGTACCGTATATTTCGTTCCGTATTATGTCGTGTCGTTATGTGGAATGTCGAATTAGATCTCGTATAAGAGCGAAATTTAGACACTTCCGTATCACGTAGATAACGGCGGGATTTGCGCGAAGTCGTTCTTCGCGAGCAAGAGGTACCGTATACGCGAAATCTGCTCTGCAAGAATTGTATAAATCGCGAAATCTTCGTTCGAATTTCATGTCCATTAAAGTTCGTTTCGTATTTTCTCGTTTGAGAATCAAGATTGTTTTGTTGAGAGCGAAAGGTCGTGGTGTTATCGTTAAAGATTGCGAGACAAAATCAGCGCTTGTGTGCTTAAGATTACCGTTAATAATAACCTTTGTTATATTTTCGAATTTATTGCCGTAACGTATCGCCGACTTTTATGAGAATTTCCGTTCGATTTATATCGAAATATCGCGAGAGGCTCATGCCTCTAAATGTATTATATATTACTCGTTTATTATATTCTGTTTGTTCCTTATTATTTTCCTGTGATCTATACTGCTAATTACCGCTACTTATTTGAGGAAGTAACTCGATTTGTATTGAGATCTTTAGTGAGGCTCGCGCCTCCGAGTGCGTTCTGAAATCTGCCATGTACTATACTCCGAGTGTTACAGTTTATTCCGTCACTTATTGTCAGTAGATTTTACTTATCGCGGTCGTGAAGATTTATATCCGTTTCCGTCGTCTTATCATTGTACTATTCTCGCGTGTATTATACCGTGTACGATCGTTTCCGCTACAATTATATTTGACCTTCGTGTCATACGTGATAAATCTGATATCGTTTTTTTCTTTTTGAATTTATATATTACCGTTTCTCATTTATATACCGAAGTTAATCTGTTTTTTCTTTGTTCTTTATCGTTCATCGAATCTGGTTTCTTTTCTTTTCTATTATCATTTCTGTTACCTTCTTCATTCTGTATTATAACTGTCTAATATATTTTAATTAATTATAAGTAAGATAAACTGAGTGTCGATCATTTCTCTCTCCCGAAAGTCATCTAGCGTTCTCTTTCTAATTCACAAAGAACCCTGCCCTTCTGCCATATACTGAGCTCTGGGTTACCGCAAATCTCTTTCGTTACCGTATCGTTATCGTGGCGCGAAAGATCGCGCCTGGCGCCCAATTTTATTCTCCTTTGAGAACTTGTAAGATATCGTATGTTACCGTAATTTTAAGATACCGCTCAAGAGATTATACACTGAATTCCCGTATCGGCCAAAACTTGCACGCTACCTCCTCGAGATCGGCGTTCTCGAGGTGGGCAACGGTGTCGCACAATACATAATAAGCTAAACTAAATATCCGATGATGCTGATACATTTTTTCTTCCTCCGTCTTGGTTAGGACACATTCCAAATCGGCGTATACGATGAATGGCATCCGTTCCTTCCGATTAGGGTTATTGAAACTCGAGCCACTTGTCCTTGTCGCTCAGCAATCGGACAGCACAGTCGTTCATCTTTCCACAGTCGACCGTACGCGATTGCAACTTGGCGTCCGAACTAAAATAATGTAGGCATCTGTAAAAGAAAAAAAAAATTTTTAATTATGATTAAAACAATTGGTTATATAAATTTTAATTTTTCAAATAATAAAAATAAACTTACCGATCGCAGATATATTTCTTGTGATCTTTTTTGCTCAATTGCGAGCTCACTAGCCGGGATAAATTCTTGATCCAAGCAAAATGTCCCACGCTGTTGTCATCTTCCACGTACAGCAAGTTGACATGCAGCCTGTCCCGCTTCTGCGAAAGACGTATCGGGACAATGCTGTTTTTGTCTTCGATGCCGTACACATTTATTGAAATGTCATTTGTAAGTTCAAATTTCTTAATCTAATTCACAGTCACTGGAAACTCAATGTTCTGGAGATTCAGCGCTGTCGCGTAATGCGGGTACGATGATTCTCGTTCCACCTTTCTTTCGGCGGGATACAGAGCGGCGACTACTGCCCACGCGAAACACGCATTGTCCTTTGATTGCACGTTAATCACCGCTCTTTTCATCATAATCTCCCGCGGCAATTTAATGTAACATCCTGCGCGCAAAGGATTATACTTGTTAATATTTACAGTCAAATTCAATATTCGCGACAATACCCACCCGCTGTCGCGTTCCTGAAACTCTTCCAGAGACGCTAGGGTGGGTTCGATGACGCGGCGCTCGTACCACTCGCGTAAATCGGACATGCGAAAGAGTTCATAGTTTCTCGTGTTTATACTTTTATTGGCACGTTTATGTCCAGCCACAAATTCGCCATTAAATATAGTGTTCACTTTCACATTACAGTGTTTTTTCATAACGTCCTGCACATGTTCCAACACAATGTCTTTAGCATCATCGGTAAATTGGCGCGGTTCGATGTGATTATAGTTTATCACCGCACCAGTTAATATGCGACTCTCGAACGCCGTATCAATCTCGCGCCACATAAGTCCATTTTGACGTGCACTACATCCGGCACCCGCGTGTATGAAACATCCACGTACCGAATTTTTCAAACCTTCGAGGCGCGCGATCCGAGCAATCAGTGATTATCGATTTCCAATCGATAATCGCGGTCGCTTGATGCGACTTTGCTCTTTCAACGACTCGATGTATTGGTCGCATCGTTGCTCCCACACAATATAATCTTCCAATGAATTCACCAAAGCGGATCGCAAAATTTGCTCCTCCATATTGCTAACACACACTTGCGAAATTTCTAATGACTGTCCTGATGCACTTTAGCTACTGGTGGGGTGCGCCTCTTTATCATGATTTATATACCATCTCATGCATTGTTTTATCATCGAACATTCTAGAATGATTTCATCTTAAAAAAATTCCCCGTAGTACCGTGTGCAATTTAACCTTGAAAATTTCGCGTTTTGTCACGTACATTTGAAAAATCTAATGTGATTGCATCAGGGGCAGCCGTACATCGGCGCTCGATTTTAGCGCATTCAGCTAAATCTTTGTCTAGGGATGATGCATGTCTTAACCTTGACGGTTATTTTTTTCGCGTTTTGCTACGTGCATTTGAATAATTTTGATGTGATTGCATCAGGAGCAGCCATACATCGGCGCTGGACTTTAGCATATTCGGTTAAATCTTTGTTTTGATGCTGATCTTAACCTTGAAAATTTCACGTTTTGTCACGTACATTTGAAAAATCTAACATGATTGCATCAGCAGGAGCAGCCGTACATCGGCACTCGATTTTAGCAAATTCAGTTAAATCTTTGCTCTGAAGATGATGTCATCGCAGCCATACATCGGCGCGACAAAATTTTAGAGGAAATTAAAATGTTGTCAGCAATAATCCCCTCTACATCGCAATTTACGATACTATTTGAATTGATAATAATCCTAATACGATTGTAGTATTGCATCAATCGCGCGTGTGAAAGGTTCACCGTTGAAGAACTCGATATGAATTTTTACGTTCCGATTCGAAACGGCGAAACTCTGCCGTGTAAGAAGCAAAAATGTACATGTAAGATTTGATTATTTAAAAAATTTTGTTATTTAATAATTGTTTAATATATTGGTCTAATTATTTATATTTTATAATATTCAGCTTCGTCGTACGGCTCACATACTTGGAAGAAGATACGCTCTAACCCGACGTCGTACAAGTATTTGGACATTGGAATAAGCGTTGGAGCTGTATCGTATGTGGAACTAATTCTCGGTAACAATCGAGGCAATCAAATAATATTACCTTTTTCAATGGAATTTGTTGATGCAGAAGCAAGTAGACGTTGAACAATTTCTATAATCGACTGCTCACCCTTAAGGATTGGAGATTTAACGATTGAAATGCTTCAATCGAAACTCACGTTATGCGAAAATTCTTTGTACATGAAACTGCAGACATTATTACATTTATTTAATTTTGAAAATTGTATCGATCATATGCACAATTGGTTATGCGAGAATACGTATCTCGTAAATGAAAAATTTAAACAATTTGAAACTGTATTACAGCGTAACAATATTACTACTGTATGCGATGCTGTAAGAACGTTTCGTGAGAATGATGTCTTTAACAGCGAATCATTGATCGATTGCGAATTATTAACATGTACTGTAAATGATATTCTTTACAATGCGTGCAATAAATAATTATTTTTATTCCATCTGTGATTTTATTTCTTTCCTTCCATGCGAATAAGAACAGTTGACAATTTTTCTCAACACGCTCCGCTAAAGATGTAGAGAAATGCTGAAGTAGATGAGACGTGATGCTCTATTTGGAATGAGACGCAAGATATTAAAAGATATATAATGAAGAGGAGTCTGCGGCATTAAAATATTATTTCTTTCGTTATTCTTTGCGTTTCGTTACTCTTGTGTGTTACGTTAGTGCAATGGCGGAAGAAGAGATTCTTATCATCTATGATAATGATGTTATTATCATCGACAAGGACAATGAAGAAGTTATTATCATCGAAGATAATAACCAAATGGAAATCGATCATTTGGATGACAACCAAATGGAAATCGATCATTTGGATGAATCAGAGAAAGAAGAATCTGAGGAGGAAATACCACTCTTGGAGGATAGTGATTATGTTAGTGATAATGACGATGATTTAAGATTGAAAAAATATAAACATTTAAACGTGATGGAGATAAATAGCCTGGACATTATCACAAAAATGTGTCGCATCAAATATCGTTATTATGATGCAGAAGAAGGAACTAAGTATTGTTCCGATTGTTTTGTGAGGTTGGCATCGTTGTTTCGAAACGTGTACTCCGTCCGAAAACATAAAACGGGTTGTTGTGGCCTATTAATAGGCACTTATTGTAAAGAGTGCAAGAAAAATTTGCATCAAATATTGCAGTGCAATATGTACTCAATTTGCACAAGTGGATAACATTGTAAGTATTATTTTTATATTAAATAAATTATTATAAATAATTATTAAAATCTAATGAGATGTGTGTCTTTTCTGTTTAGGAGCGGCCCCCTCAGCCCGACGCCTGGTATATCGCCACCATAGCCTTCCAGGAGCGGCCCCCTGGCCTGGCGCACCGTCCCCCTCCCCGCTCCCCATGTTATATATTTTATACTTTATTATTATATTTTATTTTTTATTATTATTAAATTTTTATTATAATTAATTTTAACATTAATAATTTTACATACACACACACACACACAAATATGTATAAAACACATACACACACACACACACACACAAATTTTTAATAAAATTTTATATATTAATTTTTAAAAATGTGATTATTTATGCGCCTCTCCTTGCGTTCCCGTCCTTGCGCTATCTCTCTCTCGCGCGCTAATTATAAGTATCGTGCGTTAATCATAAATAATCTCTCTCGCGCTATGACACAAAAAAGAAATGTATACATTTAAATAAATTTAAAAAAAAATATTAATTAAAAAAAAATCTAATTATTTACGCGCCTCTCCCTTGCGTTCCCATCCTTGCGTCTCTCTTACGCTAAGTCTCGCGCTAGTTGTAAGTCTCTCTCTCTCTCTCTTTTTCACTCGCGTTAATTATAAATCTCGCGATATTATCGTTCTCTCTCGCATGTGTCGTCTTCGCACTATCGTTCTCTCTTTCGCGCGCGCGCTAATTGTAAGTCTCGCGGTATTATCGTTCTCTCTTTCGTAGGTTCTATCGTTCTCTCTTTCGTAGTTTCTATCGTTCTCTCTCTCTCACACGCATTGTTCTTGCGCTATTGTCGTTCTCTCTCTCATTCATATACTCGTTGTTCACTTACCTTTACATCGTCCTTCTCCCACCTATGCGTCGTTCTTGTTCCACGATGACGCCATCCTTGTCGCACGTTGATGACATCCTTGTCGCACACGTAGCACTATCCTTTTCTCACACGTAGCGCTGTTCTTCTCACACCACTGTCTTCTTTCCGCGGATCCCCCTTCCCCGCACTGACCCCATCGTCCATCGGTCGCGCCGCGAATCCCCGCTTCACTGCGCGGATCCCCTCGTCCATCGCTCGCGCTGCGGATCCCCCTTCACCGCGCGGACCCCCTCGTCCATCGCTCGCGCTGCGGATCCGCCTTCCTCGCGGGTGACGTCACCCACCGAACGCCGCAGTTCCTCCTTCCCCGAGCGTGACGTCACTCCCCCCGCACCGCGGTTCCCCTCGTCCTCACCCCCCTGAGAGAATCTGGGTTAGAACCGGCCTAGTATCACTACTCATGTGTTATATGTTATTACATTTTCGAAACTATTGCATTCACGATGCGAAGATTTAAGTCAATCGCAAGAATAATATAATTAAAATTACATTTGGAAAAATTTATTTTTATTCTGCTCACAATAAAATGTTCCAACGTGAAATGTGTTGGTCGCTCTGAAAAGAACGGATTGACTAAAAAAGAATTTTAAAGTAGCTGCTCAAAATGCTCATCATCTATTCTAATGTAAGCTCTCATGCGTTTTAATAAGTTTCTTTCGATGTTTTCTATTATTTCTTCGTCAATATTCCAAATAGCGAATCGTAATCTTGTCTCCAGATCTTCAATATCTTCGGGAAGCGTTTTATAAAATACTTCCTTGCAGAATCCCCATAAGAAAAATCTAGAGGATTCAGATCCGGAGATCTTGCGGAACAATCGAGCCGTACCGACCCCATCCAGCGTCCGAGAAAGTTCTTGTTTAAATAATTCGATCCTGGCGTTGTGTGGCTCAGCACCGTCTTGTTGGAAGATAATATCGTTTCTTTCAAATAATGGCACTTCTAAGAAATGTGATAGATTTTCTGTTAATAAATCGACGTAGGTTCTTTCAGTTAAAATATCTGGAAGAATAATTGGATCAAGTATCTCAGTGCCCATTATTTCAGCCCATACATTAATCTTCCAACGAATTTGAAAATTTCGTAATCGCGTGACCTTGGGATTTTCTTCGCTCCAAAAGTGCATATTATACACATTAAAAATTCCTTCTTGTGTGAATAGCGATTCATCGCTGAATATCACGAGAGGAATATCTGGGATTTTGATCGACGTTACGCAGAAAATTTTCGCAAAACGTTCGTCTTGCAGGGTAATCTGCTGGTCGTAAATGTTGCATACGTGTATAATGAAACGCGTGCAACTTTTCTTCTTTTAATATTCTTTGTACGGTTGTATAGGATAAATCATGTTCTCGAGCAATTACTTGAATACTTGTTTCGAGATTATTCTCGAAAGTACGTATAACTCTCTCCGTGTTCCGTACATTTCTAACATCGCGATTTCTCCCAGTGTCGTGTTTGTTCGGCAGGACACTGCCAGTATCATACAGTCTTTGAGCTGCTCCAAGTTTAATGTGTGAGCCGTTGCCACGAATGACAAAGGCTCGTGCTTTACCACCCTTTCGGGTACACGCCTTTTATCCACTATCTATCGAAACCGAGAGCGATGGAAAAATCCAGATACGCCACGGGATCCTTATCGCGGGAATGGACAGTTCGGTCACATACCAATGAGGCTTCACATCTTCCACTCAGATGAACCTATTGATGATGGTATAATTGTATTAAACTTTAAAAACAAGTGTTTTACATTAGGAAAATGTATTATTATAATATCTTTTTGTTTATCGGATAAGTAAGAAAGCATCTTCATACTGATAACACTATCCGTTGTTCTTTCTATGTGATCTTGATCTTTTAAAAATTTAAAGAATTGACGCAAATTTATATGACACCATCAACGACAGTAAAAGTTATAGACAAATAAAAAAGAACATATTTATTTCCATTATGCAGGCAAAAATATATAAAAATGTATCTAAAAATGTATCTGAAAATGTATCTGAAAAACAGTTCAGATACTATGTTTTATATCTAGATTTATATCTACAGATACAGATACTTCACTTTTAATATATCTCAGATACACAAGATGCACAAAATGTATCTAGATACTGTATCTAGATATTACCCAACACTGCATATGATATATGATAATAAATATGATATGAATTGAAAAATTCCTAGAAACTTGTATATGTAAGGAATTTCGTACAAAATCAAATTAGTCCTGCCTACAAATATAATATTGAAATTATAGTTATATATATATATATATATATAGACAATGAAAACTTAAATTCATTATCCAATATTTACCAGCTTGTTGTAAGTTGGAAATAATTCATTCATTTTTCTCAAGAGAGAATTTAATTTGTGATTGCGATGGTGTTAACCAAATATTTATCCAAGTTATGGTAAAATTAGGATTCGACTCCGTATAAGTAATAGGTATATAACATTGTTCTTGATCTAATGTGTAGTAAAATTGTGCCGATATAGTTACAATATCTCCAAAATCTCGTATCACGTTCAATACGGGAAAATATCTCTGCATAGCCCATGAATCTATTATGCTTTTTATATTATACTTGAAATCTAATTCAATTATGACAGATTGCATAACATTCCATAAATGATCGGAAGTTGCTTTACGGTTGAATCTAAGATAAGATTTAACATTGGCAATTTTAGTGCTATATAAAATTGACCAACGCATAATGAACAAAAAAATCATAATTTATTTTTATATCTTAATTCATAATATACTCTTATAGATACAGAAATTTTTTGAAGAACTTTAATATGTATATATATATATATATATATACAATTATATTAAAATATATAAGATAATTTAAATCGACCACACTGGCACTTTATTGGTTGATAGAAAATCACAACGTTTCGACCATTGGTTTTGGTTCTTCTCAAGTGAACTACAAAAGTTTACAATATTATAAAAACAATATGAAGTAAATAAAAAAGAAGAAAAAAGGAAAAAAATTAATATATACGTACAAAATCTTAGTTAACCAATAAGTAATGAGAAAAGAGAAATCACTTGTCAAGATCGTCAAGTCAGCCTACCGCTCACAAACAAGGAGAGAGACTAAACAGCTTTTATTAGTTTATCATAAATACTGTTCAGACTCTCAGTGTCCTTCTGCAAGTTAATTGTGTTGTCAAACTATTTTATAAAAAACATTTCAGCAATTTCTCTCTTTCTCACGTCTTTCGTTGTGTAAAATAATCGGTATTGACCAATCGAAGTCATGGTTGAATTCTAATTTATGTTTACTAATCACAGATAGATTGCTTTCGTGGTCTATTTTTATAGTAAATGTTCTTTGACACGAGTGCCTAAATGTCTTTTCGTTTGGCCTATATATGGATTATTACAATTTTTGCAGTCTAATTTATATACGACTTCGGTCCTGTTATTAGTAGGCAATCTATCTTGATTTTCTATCAACCAATAAAGTGCCAGTGTGGTCGATTTAAATTACGTTATCTTATTTTATCTACTGGCGACATTCAAGAATTTAATATTATTTTACGCTCCTGGACCTAATTATGGAGCTTCCGCAATCTGATCCGTTTTTCCAAATGATTACGAATCGGTTTGGCAATATCTACACAACCTTGTTGAAGTCATGGATCAATAATAGAAAGAAGATCTGCACCGCTAAGCAACAACTCATTTTCTTACTTCGATGCAGGAGCTACGACTTAATCCCGTCTCATATTGACAAGTTAAAGATCAACATCACTTTTCATAGCAGCAGTGTCAACCGTATTTTTGAAAGAACCACGAGAAAATACCGTTATAGACTATTGAATTTAGAAATCAAAGACCTTAATTTTAACCTCAATTATTTACGTGCTAATGTTGAAAGGATCGAAAGAAAACTCAGTGAAAGTTTACCACGAGATTTATTATTCAGATTTTTTAAGTTTAACGAATCGAAATTCGTAAGAATTAATAACAGAATGAAAGCTAATTTAAATAAAAAATTTAATAATTTGACCGTTAATAATAACTCAGTTTTGAATCCTTTCAGTAATATTGACAAAACGCGGTGGCTGGTTAACATTAGTAGTAAGAATATTCCTGACAGGGTTTCTGAACTTTTGAATCTTGGTGAAAATTTTGGATTACCGGTATTTCAGTCTTGTAAGAATGACCGCGTGAGTGTCGTTCTTGGGACTTTAAAGAACTTTGAAAGTAATTATAACCGTATCCCCCGTGAAGCCGTCGAAATGACCAGAATTTCGGTCGCTAATTCTCTTCAAAGATTTCTTTATGAGAGCAAACATATTAATTTTGTAGATAGATACATTCTCAGAGGATTTTCTCTCTGCAGACGGTTTTTGCGTGAGAATGATGATTTGTTTGTCACCAGAGCTGATAAGGGTCAGGTCACTGTTGTTATGGACAAAATTGATTATGTTAATAAAATGGAAGCTCTTTTAAATGATCAATCCACTTATAAAAAATTGAACAGGGATCCGATCAGGAAAATAACTAATAAAATTAATGCCATTATTAAATCTTGGCGAAGTAACGATTTAATCAATGAATCTATATATAAAAAATTAAATTCTACTAATGGTAACTTGCCACGCTGTTACGGTTTGCCTAAGATTCACAAAACGGGTTTTCCACTGCGGATTATTGTATCATCACTGGGTAGTCCTTTATACAATGTCGCGCAATACATCCACGATATACTACAGATTTCGATTTTGGAAGCTAAATCTCATATTAAGGATTTGGGGACCTTTGCTAAGATTTTGAAAGATAAATATATTAATGATGACGATGTAATGATTTCGCTGGATAGTGCCGCATTATTTACTAATATTCCTAAAGATTTGGTGTTGAATGCTGTCACTAAACGTTGGAATTACATTGCTTCTAACACTAAATTTAATTTATCTCAGTTTTTGTACGCGATAGAAACGGTTTTGGATTCCACTAGTTTTTCGTTTAATGGACAGTTTTATGAACAGATTTTCGATAGTCCTATGGGGTCCCCCCTGTCTCCTATTTTGGCTGACATCGTTATGAATGATTTGGAAACACATTGTTTGAGTCAGTTAAGTTTTAATGTTTCGTTGTATTATAGATATGTTGATGACATTTTTACTATTGTTCCACGCTCAAAAATTGACGAGATTGTATCGACTTTTAATGCTTATCATCAACGTTTGACATTTACATACGAGACTGAGTCTGATTTTTGCATTAGTTTTTTGGATACCATAGTTATTCGTTCTGACGGTCGGCTTTTCACCGATTGGTATAGAAAACCTACTTGTTCTAACAGATACATTAATTTTCAAGCATCCGTTTAAATATAAAATTAACACAATTTATAATCTTGTTGATCGCGCTATTTTATTATCAGACGTTCGATTTCATTTTAAGAATATCGACATTGTCAAACAGATTCTTTCCAACAATTGTTTTCCAGATCAAATTATTAACCGTTACGTTAAAAGAAGACCTGATTTTTTAAAACATCGTGACAATGAAAATACAAATTCTGAGAGTGATAATGCGGTTACACTTTGTTATATTTCTTTACCGTTTGTGGATGGCTTTAGTGATGAGATTAGCCACGTCTTTAATAATATAGGTCTTAATATCGTCTATAATGTACCGAAAAAACTTAACGTTTTGATTAAACGCGGAAAAGATAGATTGCCTACTAACAACAGGACCAAAGTCGTATATAAATTAGACTGCAAAAATTGTAATAATTCATATGCAGGGTGATTCTAAATAACCTTATGTTTTTGAAAAGACATAATCTTGATCGAATTCTAAGACGATTTTTCCTTTGGCAAAATTTCGTGCAAAGCATAGTTTCTGAATTATTAAGAGAAATGTTTTACTTATTACGGGTCGGATACAAGAGGCATGCAAGGGAGGCGCAACTGACCGTCAGACGCGGGCGCTCATGCGGGGCGTCTTCGGCGATCAGCTGGTCGCTATACTGTACACGGACATACATACATTCTCTCTCTCTCTCTCTCTCTCTCTCATTCGCTCACTTACCCGTTGTTTTTTTTTTTTTTTACGAGAGGGGAAAATGCATTTTATGCATACTCAGTCCGGTGAGTTATGTGGGACTCGAGTAAGTCTAATTACCAACTCGGTACTCCTTACTCACTAAAAACCCCTCTCTTTTTACGAATGGGACACCATCTGACTTCCCAAGATCTGTTTTGACACAACGCCAAAGATTAGAGAATTATTGTTACCTTGTTCGATGACTTCTGCTAATTATTGCTGTAGTTTCTTGAGAAATAAATATTCCGATAGATCGCACTTTCACTCAAATTTAACGTAGATATTACACAAAAGACAGAGATATCCATACTAAATAATTAATCGAAAGTTTTTCTTTTTATAAACTGTACTCTTTTATAAACTTCAACGTAATCACATTTATTCACTCACTCGATAAAACGAGAATTTACTAAACTATCACTATCTCTATCATTAATCACTATCAATCATTGCCGAATAATCACCGTTAGCAATTAAAAATTCCTCGATAAAAGAAATACGCGGGCACACACATTATTACACGACGTGACGACGGCAATAACGCGACAACGCGACGATATTTATTCGGCGGTAGCAAACAGCTGTAGTTAGGTTACGGCAGGTTAAGGTACTAACAGCGCTGCCGAACGTAACCATGTGTTTGACCCGCGTTGAGAACGCGGCTAACATACAATATTAAACATTTAACGCGCGTATAATATTATTATTATCATACGATATACATACATCATATGATATTTAAAATTAATTTAAGAATAAATAAATGTTTTTAAAATATTGAATATTTTACTAATAATAGCTACTGGTGGGGTGTGCATCTCTATCATGATTTATATACCATCTCTGCATTGTTTTAGCATCGAACATTTTAGAATGATTTCATCTTACAAAAAATTCCCCGTAGTACCATGTGCAATCTGACCTTGAAAATTTTGCGTTTTGTCACGTACATTTGAAAAATCTAACGTAATTGCATCAGGAGCAGCCGTACATCGGCGCTCGATTTTAGCGCATTCAGCTAAATCTTTGTCTAGGGATGATACATGTCTTAACCTTGGCGGTTATTTTTTCGCGTTTTGCCACGTGCATTTGAATAATTTTGACGTGATTGCATCAGGAGCAGCCATACACCGGCGCTCGATTTTAGCAAATTCAGCTAAATCTTTGTCTCGATGCGGATCTTAACTTTGAAATTTCACATTTTGTCACATACATTTAAAAATTTTAACGTGATTGCATCAGGAGCAGCCGTAAATCGGCGCGACAAAATTTTGGAGGAAATTAAAATGTTGCTTCAGCAATAATCTTCTCTACATCGCAATTTACGATACTATTTAAATTGATAATAATCCTAATACGATTGTAGTATTGCATCAATCGCGCGTGTGAAAGGTTCACCGCTGAAGAAATATGAATTTTTACGTTCCGATTCGAAACGGCGAAACTCCGCCGTGTAAGAAGCAAAAATATGACACGTAAGATTTGATTATTTAAAAAATTTTGTTATTTGATAATTGTTTCATATATTGGTCTAATTATTTATATTTTATAGTATTCAGCTTCGTCGTACGGCTCGCATACTTGGAAGAAGATACACTCTAACCCCGACGTCGTACAAGCATTTGAACATTGGAATAAGCGTTGGAGCTGTATTGTACGTGGAGCTGATTCTCGGTGATAATCGAGGCAATCAAATAGTGTTGTCTTTTTCAACGTGGAATTTGTTGATGCGGAAGCAAACAGACGTTGAACAATTTTTACAATCGACTGCTCACCCATTAAGGATTGGAGATTTAACGATTGAAATGCTTCAATCGAAAACTGTGAAACTTACATTATGCGAAAATACGTATCTCGTAAATGAAAAATTTAAACAATTGAAAACTGTATTATAACGTAACAATATTACTACTGTATGCGATGCTGTAAGAACGATACGTGAGAGTGATGTCTTTAACAGCGAATCATTGATCGATTGTGAATTATTAACATGTGCTGTAAATGATATTCTTTACAATGCGTGCAATAAATAATTATTTTTATCCCATCTGTGATTTTATTTCTTTCCTTCCATGCGAATAAGAATAGTTGACAATTTTTCTCAACACACTCCGCTAAAGATGTAGAGAAATGCTGAGGTAGATGAGACGCGATGCTCTAGTTGGAATGAAACGCAAGATATTAAAAGATATATAATGAAGAGGAGTCTGCGTCATTAGAATATTATTTCTTTCGTTGTTCTTTGCGTTTTGTTACTCTTGTGTGTGTTTCGTTGATCTCCTGCAATGACGGAAGAAGAGATTCTTATCGGCAATGATGATCCGTATGATGATGATGATTGTTGGATGGATACCGTTGCGGCGGAAGAGAGACTACTTGATTTCGTTTTTCGTCGGACTAGTGATGAAGAGATTGAAGAATTACTTCAATATGAGCGGGAACAACTTTCAAAGAGGAATCATGAAACTTCAATCGTTCAGTTTATAAGACATCGAGAACTCGGCTTGAAAAAATCTCCCACAAATTTGTTGAGGAAATTTCTCCAATGTCGAGATGCTTATTCGAATTCAGTTCAAATATGTGATACATATTTTTGTATCTACAAGAAAGATCCTAATCATGCTACATTAAAATGTTTTGGAAAGGGACTATGTGAAACATTTGAAGCAATAAAAGAATCTGAAAAGTTAGATGAAGCTGATTATAAGAATACACTATTGTGGAAATTGGAAAGGCTGAAGATAAAAATATTTTTGTTGCTGTGTAATAAATTTAAAACACTTAAAATTATTATGCTTAATTTCAGAGATTACGAGAGGATAAACCGAAACCTGAATTAAAATATAAACTGGCCGTATTGTGTACAGATGAGAATGGAAAATATTACTGGTAACATACCATTTATATTATATCATAAAATATCTTAAAATAAATGATTAAATCTAATGCAATGTGTGTCTTTTCAGTTCCAGGACAGGTCCTTCTCTACCTGGCACACCGTCCCCCAATTAATTTTATATTTTTATTATATTTTATATTTTTTATATATATTATTATTTTTTATATTTTATATTTTTTTATTTTTTATATTATTAATTTTAAGCACACACACACACACACACAAGACACACAAATATGTATAAAACACACACACATTTAAATAAATTTTATATATTAATTTTAAAAAAATATAATTATTCATCCACCTCTCCCTTGCGTCTCTCTTACGCTAAGTCTCGCGCTAGTTGTCTCTCTCTCTTTCTCTTTCTCACTCGTGTTAATTATAAGTCTCGCGATATTATCGTTCTCTCTCGCATGCGTCGTCTTCGCGCTATCGTTCTCTATTTCGCACGCTAATTGTAAATCTCGCGGTATTATCGTTCTCTCTTTCGTAGGTGCTATCGTTCTCTCTCTCGCACGCGTTGTTCGCAATATTATCGTTCTCTCTCTTTCACATACTCGTTGCCCACTGACCTTTGCGTCGTCCTTCTCCCACCTATGCGTCATTCTTTTCCCACGTTAATACCATCCTTGTCGCACGTTGATGACATCCTTGTCGCATACATAGCACTATCCTTTTCCCACACGTAACACTGTTCTTCTCACACCACCGTCTTCTTTCCGCGGATCCCTCTTCACCGCGCGGACCCCATCATCCATCGCTCGCGCCGCGGATCCCCCTTCACTTCGCGGACCCCCTCGTCTATCGCTCGCGCCGCGGTTCCCACATACGTCACATACATCAACGTTTGTGGATCTGCAAGGATTTATCGTTGAAAAAAATTTTGTCATGAAGGAAGCTGCGGTTTTGAGAAAAGGATCCGTACTTTCTCATTATATTTTTACATGTCCGGTACCATGGCACACGCTCACAAAATCTGAGAGATGTCAGGTTTTATGGCTGATTAAAAATCACCATTATCGTGGAACGATGGACACGTTTCATATTGGAAGTCGAAACATTTAATTATGATGGCGGTGATGGGTGCAACGGAGGAGGATGATGTGTCGCCTCTCGTGTACGTTAAAGGCCATGAAAAACGACAATGGCTGGCCGATATACTGGACAATGATGCGAGAAACGATGTGATTATCGAAACTTTGGATGCAGACTATGAGGATGTAGCTTCTTTAAATAAATTAGATGTTAAGAATACTATGCATTGCAAAAATCATGTAAAAAATTGCGCTCTACAAAATGTATTTAAGATTTATAATTGGTGGTTGAAATATCATGATAATAATTCTTCGAATCCATATTTAATAATTATAATAAATTGATGTTGCGATATACTTTTACCGTCTTTCTTATTCTCCTCATTCTTTCCTCATCCCTATCTATGTGCGTGCGCAGTATCGTGTTTCTGTACGTGACACAGCTGCCACATATATTGTATTTCGATACTACATTGTGGTACATTTAAATATTTGTTCGATAATTCGAATATAGTTTGATTTTCGTTTAACGGGTGTTAATTTACGTTAGTTTCTGTTCGATGACCGTTTAACGAGCGTTCGACGGGCGTTCGTTTCCGTTTGATGATCGTTCAACGAGCATTCGTTTCCGTTCGACGGGCGTTCGTTTCCGTTCAATTACCGTTCAATGACCGTTCAATTACCGTTCGATGACCGTTCATTTCCGTTCGATGACCGTTCAATTACCGTTCGATGACCGTTCGACGGGCGTTCGTTTCCGTTCGACGAGCGTTCGTTTCCGTTCAATTACCGTTCGATGACCGTTCATTTCCGTTCGATGATTGTTCAATTACCGTTCGATGACCGTTCAACGGGCGTTCGTTTCCGTTCAATTACTGTTCGATGACCGTTCAATCAGGGTTAACGTATTATATCGTGCTAAGTTGTGTGGGAACATGCATACTTTTACGACGCGTTTTTGGTAAAGCGATAATGATACGTTCCTAAAGTTTCGTAGACGTTTGTCTCCTCGCAAAGTCGCGATATGATAATATTATATTATTATATTATACTATGCTGAATTGCGTGGGACTGCGCGTACTTTTGTCTTACGACGCGTTTTTGGTATGGTGATAATGCTACATCTCTACTATAAAACCTCGTGCCGGGACCTCGTTGTCACATCAGAAAGTTTCAGAGCGCATACGAGTAAAGTGTATAAAAGAATTAAAAAATGGAATATATTTTAGAAAACTTGCCAAGGTGGAAAAAAGTATTTCTTCGACTTACCCTGTGTTTTACTAGTAAAGCTAGCCTTCCAGTGGGAAGTTAGTAGTGTTTTCTCTGTGATTATTTTATATAAAATGTGTATTTATATTAATTATATTTGTATATAGTCCCAGATTGACATAGAAATATCGGGTTTTATAAATATCCGGCGCCGGCAGTGGGTGCGGGCGGAGCGGCGGGGGAGAAGGGAGGATCTCTTATACATGTGGGGCGACACTCCGGAGAGTCCCCAGGACGAGGAAGACATCTTCAACCTGAGGTGGCTCTTCGGGGAGGAACCCTACGAGGAAGAAGAAATTTGGGTGCCTAGGGAGATTCGGGCATCCAATGCCATATATGGATATAATGGATATAAATGTAAGTATTTTTTATAAATCTTATCATGATTAATTTTATATTAACAAATATTTCCTCTTTTTCTGTTTCAGAAGCGGCCGCCCGTGGCCCGGCGCACCGTCCCCCCTCCTCTATATATATTTTATTATTATATTTTATATTTTTATATATTATTATTTTTTATATTTTATATTTTTTTATTTTTTATATTATTAATTTTAAGCACACACACACACACACACAAATATGTAAAACACACACACAAATTTTAATAAATATATATATTAATTTAAAAAAATATAATTATTTATGCGCTTCTCCCTTGCGTTCCCGTCCTTGCGCTATCTCTCTCTCGCGCTAGTTGTAAGTCTCTCTCTCTCTCTCTCTCTCTCTCTTTCTCACTCGCGTTAATTATAATTCTCGCGATATTCTCGCATGTGTCATCTTCGCGCTATCGTTCTCTCTTTCGCGCGCTAATTGTAAGTCTCGCGGTATTATCATTCTCTCTTTCGCGCGCTAATTGTAAGTCTCGCGGTATTATCGTTCTCTCTTTCGTAGATGCTATCGTTCTCTCTCATTCATATACTCGTTGTTCACTTACCTTTACGTCGTCCTTCTTACACCTATGCGTCATTCTTGTCCCACGATGACGCCATCCTTGTCACATGTCACACGTTGATGACATTCTTGTCGCACACATAGCACTATCCTTTTCCCACATGTAGCGCTGTCCTTCTCACACCACTGTCTTTTTTCCGCGAATCCCCCTTTCCCGCACTGACCCTATCGTCCATCGCTCGCGCCGCGGTTCCCCCTTCACCTCGCGGACCCCCTCGTCCATCGCTCGCGCCGCGTATCCCTCCTTCACTGCGCGGACCCCCTCGTCCATCGCTCGCGCTGCGGATCCCCTTTCCCCGCGGGTGACGTCACCCAACGAACGCCGCAGTTCCTCCTTCCCCGCGCGTGACGTCACTGCCCCCGCACCGCGGTTCCCCTCGCCCCCCCTGAGAAGACCTGGGTTAGAACCGGCCCTGTATACCTACTACAGATTTTAATCATTTTTGATAACAATATTTTATTACAGAATGTCTAGTTTTTAAATTAATAATTTTACTGTAAATACAGAATACAAGAAATGAAAGTAATTGTAAATTCTATATTTCATATATTTTATTTCATCACATGTATTTTAAAATTATAAATTCTGAAGTATTTCTAATAATGAGAAAGAGTTAGAAATTAATATTCATTGAAATTTTTATTGTAAAAAATTTATTAAAAAGAACAATTTACAGTTTAATGTATATAATAAAATTATTTTCACAAGGCCAAATTTAACGAGCTAAATAGTAAGGTCTAAATAAATTAAATTGAAAAATTAAATGTTGATAATATTATTTAATTAAATGTTTCGACTTTACTAAGTCTTCTTCAGTATAAAGCACAATTAACTTAAACTTAATATTATTCGCATTCATTTGTCTGAATTTTCTATAATATGTCAAGATACAAATAAAAGTTCATCAAAAGTAAATCGAAATTCATCGCTCGAGTATTAACAAGTTCAACCGTAAGAAGCCCGTCAACAACTTATGCAGATTTCATATTAAATAGCATATCCAAAGAGTAATCCGGAATCGCATCCAATGCTTTCATCAAACCAGCTTCTTCGTTGGGAAGCGAGAAGCTGTTAGTCCGAAACCGGCTATGACACGATGCGTCCGAGTTCATCATCTTCATGCCATAGTTATTTGTAAAAAATTCAAATTCAAAATTAATAAAAAATAAACAATATCTTAATAATATCTTATATAATATCTTAATAACAGTCAATAGTATCGTAATATCAATGTATAATTAAAATGAATAGTCAAACTTAAAAAAAAAAAAAACTGCTTACAAAGATGTCAAAAACGTGCAATAAAGCTCCAAAAGTTCCTAAAAGGCTCCTCACTGTTTCGAAATCAAAAACTAACTGTCGGTAAATGTCAAGAAGAGACATGAAATGTAAATAATATAAAGGTGAACAGTCCTACCGAAAATAACAATCATTTATTAGATAATTCTTTTTAAGATATCGTCGTATGCGTTATTGAGTAATTCGGTGTCAGTATTCAAATTGATTGCATGTTTCTGTTCCTTAATATGTAACATTTCAGATATAAGTCTTTTTCTATAATTAGTTTCAATGTCTAACACTTTAACGTTTTCCCAATCCATAGAGTGTTCTGTATTAAGAATGTGTTCCGAAACCACCGAATGTCTCGAAGATTCCTGCTTAATATTGTTTGTGTGTTCTTTAAGCCTAGTGCCCAATTGTCTTTTCGTCTGGCCTACGTAAGAGGCATCGCAATTATTGCAATTGATTCTATAGATGACATTTGATTTTGATCCATGAATACTTTTGTCTTTTTGGACTCTAATAATTCTGTCAAGTTTGTTGAGACAACGATACCCCACTATAAAATCTGATTTTTTTAAAAAAGGTGCTACAAAATTTGATATATTATTAATATGAGGAATAACAAAATAATTATTGTTTTCTTCAGACGAGTTATTAATTGTCTGAATTTGTTTTTTATTGTGAATCGTTTTTATTCTACGATTAATTTCCTTAAAAATCAAATCTAAGGGGTAGCTATTGTTCAACAATATATTTATGCATGTCTCAATATTTTTTCTGTGGAACATAGGATGAGATAGCCGTATCGCTCTGTCAACTAAATTGTAGATCGTTCCAATTTTTGGACACATGGGGGGGCTAGAAAGAAAAGATAGTAATCTACCCGAAAAAGTTTTTTTGTGGAACCAATCAATGTGGATAGTGTTATTAATAATTTTAATATTTAAATCTAAAAAACTTATGCTACGTTCATCCTCGTATTCCACAGTGAACTGCAATCGTTCATGATAATCATTAAATCTGTTTAATATGTTCGTGACTTCATTCATGGGTGCTACCAAAAGTATGTCATCTACGTAACGGTGGTAAATTGAAATATTTACATTTAACGTGTTGAGGATTGATTCCTCCAAATCTTGCATTACCAAGTTAGCAATTATGGGAGATAGTGGCGAACCCATAGGAGTTCCATAGGATTGTTTATATATGTTGTCGTTAAACGTGAAATATGTGGAAGATAGTATGAATTTAATGATTGAAATGAATTCATTTTTTGGAATTGTCGTATGTGTATTAATGTAATTCCACCTATTGTTGATGCTATCTATGGCAAGACTTGTAGGAATGTTAGTAAAAAGCGATATGACATCTAAAGATATTAAAACGCTCGATGCTTCAATTGTTTTACCAGAGAGTGCTGTACAATTCAAAACTATTATTCACATTACTTTTAGCTTGGGGAATACTATTTGTTAAAATTTTGTGAAAGTACGTGGCAATGAAGTGTAATGCCGTATTAACCGAGGAAATTATAATTCTGAAAGGAACATTTTCTTTATGGATTTTAGGAAGACCGTATGCTTTTGGAAGGAGAGAATCACTAGATCTTAAATAATAGTAATCTTTTTTTGATATGTATTCATTTTTTTAACCAGTTTTTAAGAGTGTTATTTAATTCTCTTTCAATCTTTGAGGATGGATTTTTTTTGATAATGGAGTATGTATTTGTGTCTTTTAATAAATTCTCGACTTTGTTCGTGTAATATTCTTTGGTCATGGCAACAGTGACGTTTCCTTTATCGGCTCCTGTGAAAATGATGTTTGGATTGTCATGGCAAAATTTCATTGTGAATTTATGTAATGTATATACAATCATTATATTTATGTAGATGCATACATATAAAAATATGAAATGCACACAGCGGTGACAGATTTTTTATCGCTTTTATAGCGTTATATCGATAAATCGTTTCTTTTTCTTTCTTCTGTCGTTATCATTTTACTACAGAATGATAAGATTCACCTTTCAGAATTTTTGCAAAGGTATACTAACTCTCTACTTGTTTTTATATATAATTGATTAATGTTATTTTTAATTATTTTAATGTTATTTTTAATTTCTTTCTTCGTATTATGACTATACTATTATTGTAATCATGTTTAAATATATTTTGGTTCAATATATAAAATGAAAAAATTCTAAACTTTCATTTTATTTAATTATTGTTTTTGCTTCTTTTTATAATATGTTATTTTTGTGTTTCAATTACGTATTGGCTTTGTGATTTGTCTTATTATAAATATTTCAAAAAATTTCATATTTGTATGCGTACTCGCGTGTGTGTACACTATGTACGTATGTTTAATAAAAAGATATTATTAAACAAGAAAAAAATGTTAAGTGTTATATGTGTACTTGAAATTTATTTTTTTTCTATGTAAAGGTATTTCTCAAATTTTAAAAAAATATAACAATTTTTTTAATCATAAGAATTTTTTTCAAATTTAATTCTATTTTTACTTGGTTCTTCATCAAAGTATTAATATAAAAATATTGTTCAGGATTCAAATCAGAAAGTTGAGTAATAAATGCAGAAGACGAAATTGTGGCGACATCTTTGTACCTGATTGGACATAAAAAGTCCCTATACTATTATATATTATATATTCCTATCTTAGAGATATAGAGTTAGTGTTTTAATGAAGTCTGATCATAGACTTACTAGAATAGACTGCTCATGAAGATAGTGGGGGGGGTATCCATCCCTGAGAAAAGGATAACTGTCGTTAATATGAGTTTCTATCTCTTTCTAATGCAGAGTAGTGGGGAAGCATAGCGACTAATAACGGTGTCAGAGCGTGAGTGTAATAGCGTATTGTCGATGTGAGCTAAGATACGCCCACTAGAAAGAGATAGAAACTCATATTAACGACAGTTATCCTTTTCTCAGTGACGGATACCCCCACTACCAGAATTTGCGCTCATGAGCAGTCTATTCTAGTAAGTCTATGAGTCTGATACTAAATAAAATGAGAAGTGAGTTATCAAAAAGAATCTTTACAATCTCTAGCGTATACCTTGATTTAACTACATACAATCGTGCCATAGCCACAACTGATGACCCCAAATAAGTAGAACACTACGATTAGTGCGTGCTATTCAAGTATCGCAAGTTAAGTGAGGTATTCGAGAACGGTTAACCGACACGTTCGTCATTACTTTTTTTTCGAAAAATGTCGGAACAGTTCCCCGACACGTCCAACAATATCTGCTTGTCCGGATCAGAATGCAGCGATCATATTTCCTCACAATACACTGCCAGCAACGACATCCGGATCTCTTAACCTTCAGGGTAGCAGCGGAAATGGAGGTGATATTCTCGTAAGCGAATTCCGTAAAGTACGTCTCCCCAGCTTTTGGCAGAAGAACCCACGCCTTTGGTTCGCCCAGCTCGAAAGTGAGTTCACCTTTTACCACATATCGTCAGACAATGTCAAATACAGTATAGTAAGACACTTAGACGAACAGACAATGTTGGCGGTAGCAGACGTTATCGAGAGACCTCCTAGCGAAGAGAAATATAAGACGCTTAAAGATACGCTAATAGCTCGCTTCACAGACTCAGAGGAAAAACGGTTACGACTTCTTATAGCGGGAATAGAGTTAGGTGACAAACGCCCATCTGAGATGCTTAGAGAGCTCAAACAGCTGTCGAGTGGTTGCATTACAGACAATATGTTACAGACGCTATGGTTGCAGCGATTGCCGTCGCGTGTACAGGAAACCCTCGCAGTAGTAGAAGGTGTATCCTTAGAGCAGTTAGCAGAACTTGCAGACAAAGTCACAGACCGGAACAATAATGCTACGATTGCCACAGTGAAAACTCAACCCAGCGAACAATCTCGAGTCCTAGCGGATCTCGTTAAAAAAGTAGAAGCTTTAACTATTCAATAACAGAAAAGCCGATCAAGATCCCGTCATCGCAGCAAGAGTCGCCTCAAAAGAAAATCCGACTCGGAAAAGGGCCTATGCTTTTATCATAAGTTTTGGCGTAAAAGCTCGCCGTTGTACTCGTCCTTGCTCTGCCGAGAAGACTTTAGCCATTACGGAAAACTAAAGCGACCGTTGCAAATTCAGACGGTTGACGACGGTCCCGTCACTCACAAACGCCTACTTATTATGGACAGAACTTCTGGTTTGCGATTCCTGGTGGACACAGGAGCGGATATTTCACTCATTCCCCGATATAAAGCAGGTAAAGCGAAGCAATCCTCAAACTTTTGCTTATTTGCAGCAAATGGCTCACGCATTAACACATACGGTAGCAAGCTTCTTACCATCGACCTGTGCCTCCGTCGAGCATTCAGATGGAATTTCTGCATCGCTGATATCCAAAAGCCGATCTTAGGCGCGAATTTTTTGCATCATTATGCCCTTCTAGTCGATATTAGGAATCGTTGCCTTATAGACAATATTACGTTGTTGAAAACCAACGGCACCATCCTGCAAGTCACTATTGGATCGATTAATACCATTGCATCTTACTCCAAATATCATGAACTTCTCGCCAAATTTCCAAAACTAACGAAACCTTCTCTAGCTTCTATCCATGATACACGTGCCACCGAACATCATATAATTACTGAAGGTCAGCCCCCAGAATTCTCACCTAGACGTCTCTCTCCGGAGAAGCTGAAAGCAGCCAAGGTCGAGTGCGCTTATATGATGGAACAGGGTATTTGTAGACCATCTTGTAGCCCGTACGCATCTCCCCTTCACATGGTCCCGAAGAGAGAGGTTGAAACTTGGAGACCATGTGGGAACTATAAGGCACTCAACACGATCACAGTCCCCGATCGTTATCCTTTGCCGCATATACAAGATTTTACGGCAGGATTACATGGTAAGAACATTTTTTTAAAGATTGACTTAATTAGAGCTTTTCACCAGATTCCCATGGCTCTAGAAAGCATTCCCAAGACAGCCGTAATTACACCGTTTGGCTTATATGAATTTCTCACCATGCCGTTCGGACTGCGCAATGCTGCGCAAACCTTTCAACGGCACATGGATAATACGCTCAGAGGACTCAATTTTACTTTCTGCTATCTAAACGACATCCTAGTCGCATCATCTAATGAACAGGAGCATCTGCAACATCTCGATACCGTATTTAAAAGGTTACAAGATTACAGACTTACTGTCAACGTTTCCAAATGCATCTTCGGCGTAGAGGAAATTTCCTTTTTGGGATACTCGGTTTCCTGCAAGGGCATTATACCACACCCCGACCGAGTGCAAACCATTCTGCAATACAAGAGACCGGAGACGATCAAGGATTTGCAAAGGTTTCTCGGCATGATAAATTATTATAGACGTTGTCTCAAGAACGCCGCAAAAGACCAAGCCGCTTTAAATTCCTTTCTTAAAGACCATCGTAAAAGAGATAAACGTCCCATCAATTGGACTTCTGAAGTAGAAAAAGCGTTCGACGCGTGTAAATGCGCTCTCGCCAACGCAGCAATATTATCACATCTAGCTGAAGCAGCTCCGTTAATTCTCACCACAGATGCATCGGACACTGCGATCGGTGCGGCACTTGATCAACAAACAATGGAGAAATCAAACCAATTGCCTTTTTTTCTAAAAATCTGAGCGATGCTCAAACATGTTATAGCGCGTATGATCGTGAGCTCCTCGCGATCTACGCAGCAATTAAATATTTTAAACATCTCTTCGAAGGACAACAGATTATCGTATTTACGGACCACAAACCTCTAACGCATGCATTCCGGCAAAAACTCGATGAAGCATCTCCTCGCCAGGCTCGTCAACTTGATCTTATCGGACAGTTCATTACGGATCTTCGTCATATTTCCAGCGAAAAGAACACTGTTGCAGACGCCCTTTCTAGGATTAACACATTCGAAATGCCCATCATCACATCCATGGAAGAATTAGCTAAAGTCCAACAGGAAAACGATGAACTGAAAACTTTGTTGGAAGGAAACACATCCTTGAAGCTGCAAAAGTTCATCCTATTATATAAAGATTACTTACATATTATCTTCTGATTGAGATGCCATTACTGTATTTCTGTAAAATAATTTTCTTTTAAATATATTATTATGATATTTATATGATATTTATGTATATATTTTATTGTAATATTATATAAAGATTACTTACATATTATCTTCTGATTGAGATGCCGTTACTGTATTTCTGTAAAATAATTTTTTTTAAATATATTATTATGATATTTATATGATATTTATGTATATATTTTATTGTAATATTATATAAAGATTACTTACATATTATCTTCTGATTGAGATGCCGTTACTGTATTTCTGTAAAATAATTTTTTTTTAAATATATTATTAAATGTCACAGTATTTCTATTAAAACCTGGATTACGTTAAGTACAGAATAATCTGAAATATTATATAAAAACATACCTTAAAATCTGGTTCAAAAAATCTCGTGGGTACAGCATCTGGGTGCAGACGAGCTCTGACCTTATTAACATTATACCATCTCTTTTCAAAATATGAATGGCATAAATAACAATTATGATAAGCATATGCAGGTCCTTTTGACTGCAAATCAAGTCTTCCGCATGCTTGTATCCATTGTAACCACCTGTATATGTAGAAATTTATTAATATAAAAAGACGTAAAACATAATTTACAATTAAAAATGTTTTATTTAAAAATTAATTAATGCGTATCAAACCTATCATGATCCTTTGGAAATCTAAAAAAATGTTTCTTCATATTATCAAATCTTTGAGTGCATTCTGGCACTGCGCACCATCTTTTTGCACTCATTTTTTCTAAATTAATGTTAACTCCTTTTCGTCTCTATTCTAATGATATATCTGAAACAGAGCTAAGATCAAAATGTTTCTTAAAGAGAATTGGAAATCTCTATATTTATATAGGTTAACAATTCTCTAAGAGTAAATCACTTCATTCAGATCACTTTCACTGTATATATAAAATTCAGTTTCAATTTTCCACTTTATCACTCTCACACTGTTACTCTGTCGCACTGTAAATATTCACTGCACTAAGGACAATAAATAAATTGCGCCAAAATGCAATCTATTGCCGCCAATTTCTGCCATCAAATGTATACATGACATTTAAAGAGGCATTTAAATGTGTTGAGGCATTTAAATAGGTATGAGAGAGACCGAAATAAGTAAGAGTGAGTAAGACAAAAGTTTAGATGACGTTATTGGGCAACTCGCTTATTTCGCGCATGCGCACTCCATTTTTGATAACACAAAATCGAGAAAGTTGCGCTACTGGATATACTGTGACAATAATATGCAATGAAAAATAGAGTGTCCCATTAAAGAAATTGGAGGTAATCTTTGAATAATTTCAAGATCAAATCAATGACATCATTTTATGTCCCTCTCGAAACCATACAACTTTGACTGGAAATATTTTTTTATAAAACTTATATTTTCCAAGATATTCCGGGATTTCCATTTTTATGTTACACCCTGTATATTTTCAATTTTTTTTATTTATTATTGTTGCAGGAAATACAAAATTAGAAAAATGGGCTCTCAGCTCAATTCGACGCGCAGGATTGTGCGAGGATCATTTCTCTGATACTTTGGTAGTTCAAGGTTTCTAGTTTCTTCGTCTTGTATGCTTTTATTTAATGAAAGAGGTGGAAACTTTTTCATATGGCTCTAGATGCATCCATTCTGTAATATCTTCCTTTTCCATGCAAGCATTAAAATATAAATGTGGTGCTTGATATTGCCGTTCTATTGGATGTTTATCTGCTATATTATCAATAGATATAGATGATGTTGATGTGGCAGTCTTTTCTGTACATTGCATTTCTTTTATATTTGTTCACAAAGAGGCACTTGCTCTATTTGTATATTTATTTCAACATTTTGTATATTTTTATTAGATAAAACTTCACTAAAATGATGTGGGACAGCATCTCGCTTTACATTTTTATTCTTTTCATGAAAATAAAAGACTGCCACATCAACATCATCTATATCTATTGATAATATAGTAGATAAACATCCAATAGAACGGCAATATCAAGCACCACATTTATATTTTAATGCTTGCATGGAAAAGGAAGATATTACAGAATGGATGCATATGAAAAAGTTTCCACACCTCTTTCATTAAATAAAAGCATACAAGACGAAGAAAATAGAAACCTTGAACTACCAAAGTATGAAAGAGTTTTGACGCCTCTTACATCAAATAAAAATGTAGAAGACAAAGAATATAATAAGTCAAAAATACATAATCTACATATTATAATTAAATCTTTAAAATCTGAAAACAATCGATTACGAAAACAAATACAAAATTTGAAATATCGTTTAAGACATTTTACTGTACAAACACGTAAAACACCAAAAAAAGTAAACAAAAGAAAAAGATAATAAGAAAATTGATACATAAACAAAATCTACATCCTGTTGCAGAAGTCATGATAAATTTGCAACTGCATACACCAATGTAATTTATACAGAAGAAGAAAAAAATCTAGCAAGACAATTATATTATTCAGCTGCTGCTTTCTGCTGATTAAGAAAAGCAGGATGCAATTTTCCTAGGCGACGCACTATTCAAAGATGGTTGGAAGAATATGATGTACCAGGATTTTGTGATTTTATATTTCACAAATTAAAAGAAAAGATTTCTCACATACCAAAGGAAGAAAGAGTGTGTGTTTTAAAATGGGATGAAATGACTATAAAATCTTATGAAGAATATTTATTAAAATTAGACGAAATAGAAGGCCTTGTCGATCTTGGATCTTTAGGAAGAAAATCAGAAAGAGTTAAATGCGTTTTTGTTTTTTGTCTAGACAGTTTGAATGCACGTAATGCTTGGCGACAGCCTTTAGCATATTTCCTCCCAGGAAAATGCATGAAAGTCGAAGAAATAATTTTATTATTGAAAGAATGTCTAGACAGATTGAGTGAAATCAGGTGCTGATGTACAACTTGTTACATGTGATCAAGGCATGTATAATCAAAGTGCTTACACTCAACTCGGTATTAACTCAGAAAATCCATTTTTTATTTATAATGGGAAAAAATATAACGCATCATTTAATTTTCCGCATTTAGTCAAAAGATTAGCAAGCTTTCTCAGAACACATGGAAATCTTTATTGTAATGGCAAAGTTATCGCATCATATTCGGATTTCGAAATGACATGGTCCATTGATAATGTCACAAAAGGAGGCTCCAATTTATTATCTCATATAACAGAAACACACATGCATTCGAATACTTTTGAATCAATGAATGTGAAAAGAGCATTCCAGTTATTCAGCTATTTTGCTGCCGCGATAAAAACAACCGGCCAAGAAAAAGAATTAAACATGATTACGTGGCAAGCAACAGCAGATTTTGCAGAGTATTTAAATAATATTATTGATGCATGCAATGCTTATAGTCTTAATTTATCATTTGGTGACCTTTATCCTCCAAAAATCCGGATATTGAAAATTTATTAACAGATTTTGTCAAATGGAGCTCAAGATGGTCAAAATCAGTTGAATATATAAGTAAAATTCCTTGTTTTAAAGGCTTTCCTCTGACTGTAAGAGCGATTCTTGCAACTTTTAAAAATGTTTCAAATCAATATGAAGGATTTGAACTTGCAACAGGATTATGTAATCAAGATTCAGTAGAACATTTATTTTCAAAACTAAGGCAACGTGGAGGCTTTAATCCTAATCCAACTGCAAGAATGATCGGATTGTCTATTAGACATATACTTTCCACAGGATATATTCTACCCAGTAACAAAGGCAACGTTGAATGTTCAGAAGCTGAAACACTTTTAAATCAACCAAGTCCACTCATTAAAAAATGGAAAATATAATGAATATAAGCAATACCGTTATAGAATGTGATGAACTTGAAAGTGAAATGCTTATTAAAGATGTGAATATTCTTTTCAGGGAATGTGCTATCGAAGAAATTGAAAATGTCAATGCATTTGAGCAGTTACGATGAAAATGCTATCGCATATTTTGCTGGATTTGTGGCACGACGAAGTATTGCAAAAAGCAACTGTGATCATTGTAGCACCGATATGATGAAAACATCAATGGATAAATCGACAGCGAATGAAAAATATGAGCGGGATCCGTTAGCGCACGGTGCGATAGCCCACGTCCCAATAGCACACGAAAAATTAAACACAATTCTCGATAGCCCACGTCCCGACAGTCCACGTCCCGACAGCCCACGTCCCGACAGCCCACGTCCCGATAGCGCACCAACTCGATAGCGCACCAAGTACAACTTTGTATGCAAAGATACACATACACACACACACACACACACACACACACACACCACACACACATAGAGGGTGCAAGGGGGGCCTTTGGCCCCCCCTCCCGCATCCACCCCATCCTCCTCGCTTCGTGTGCAAAGTTGTACTTGGTGCAAAGTTGGTGCGCTATCGGGACGTGTGCTATTGGGACGTGGGCTATCGCACCGTGGCTATCGCTAATGGGACTCTCCCAAAAAATATATAGAATTTCGCGAATATCTAAATGAAGATGAAGATGCTCCATTAGTAACAAAATTAGTGCGCCCAACAACTTTATTCACAAATATTATTAAAATACAATTGATGGCTTTCAATCGTACATGGCGACATCATTGGGCATTTAAACAAATTCTTAATAAAATTTTAACTGAATATATATATATGCAACGAATGAAGCACATCCACAATGGTTAAATAAAAATGAAAAGTGTTATGATCATCGGGTACAAACATTAAAATATATGATTACTGTAAAATTATATGCTCATACAAGATACAATAATTGTGCTGCAAAAATAGGTAATACATATTCTCGTAAGAAAGTCAAAAGGTTTTTAAATAAGTAACAGGTATGTTAAAAAATATATATAAATAAAGAAATAATAAGCAAGAAATATTAAACTAATAAAAATAATATAATTTTTATAGAAAAAGCAAAATCATACATTAATCTTGTAAAGGTGAGTCAAGACTTGTGTGATATCACTGTATTATCTTATTCTCATTATAATGTTTCCATAAAAAAAGTTACATGATCGACACCCAGAAAGATAAAGAAAAATAAAAAAATAAAAAGTAAAGTAAATAAATAACGTAGAATGTAATAAAGATTATTTAGAGAAGATCATTTCAAGAAGAGTACATATTTTCTTTTTATTATTATTTTAGATATTTTGCAGTTTTGTCATTGTATAAAAAAATATTTGCTGTTATATTGTATCATGATTTTACATTCATTATGAAAAATGTTTGTAAATAATGTTTTATTTTGCAGCTAATATTATTTTATAGTAATGAGAAAAGAAGCATGAATTTTTCAATTTCTTAGAAGATCGCAATCACAAGTGAAATAATTATATAAATCATAAACTAGTAGATCTTATCACGAAATAAATAAAAGATTTTAATACGATCATGTTAAGAAATTGTAAAATCATGCATTTTCTTATTACCAATGATAAATACAAGATACATAAAATGGTAATAAAATTTTAAGAAAGTAAATAATATATGGTATATAACATATATCATATATATATGTATATGTGTACACAGTATTTTACAATTACAAAAGGGAAGATATAAACGAATACTGTAAAATAATAAAAATAATTTTGATCAAAATTATTAAAAATAATAAGTCTTAATATAAATAAGATAAAGAGACGTCAAGAAATATAATTGATTTTTTCAATTATATACAGGAAATCTATATTATACAGATCTCCTCGTGATAAGATCTACTAGTTTAAAGATTTATATAATTATTTCACTTGTGATTGCGATTTTTGCATCATGGTCATTAATAATATACATATATATACATATACCAATTTATAAACAAAATTCAATTTTTTAATTTTACATTCTACATTAAGATATAACATTCTATTAAATTATTATTTTGGTTAATAATTTTTTTTTTAAATATTTTATTTTTAACATTGTTTATATTGTTTCAATTACAGTTTCTTGATAAAAAAATTGATGCAAGTTTATATGCATTTTGTTATATACATATATTTATTTCAAAGATTATTTCTCTTTTATTTATTCCAAACTAATTATTAATTTTAAAATAACATTTATTTTCAGGATGTCATGTTTTTTTATAAAAACACGCTCCCAAAATAACTATTAAATGGTATATTAAAAAGAATATTACTTTGCAACTTTTATTTTGAAGAAATCATGTTTTCATTACAAAGACATATTTTTAAAATAATTGATGGAATAAATTAAAACAGGAATAGAATATTGCATTCCAACTTCTATTTTGAGGAAGTCATGTTTTCATTATGAAGAATGCCCTCAAAATAATTGATGGATATCAATAAGTCTGTTCCTTGTTATAAATATTACACATGCAAATTATATATATATATATATATATATATATATATATATAATTATATATATATATATATAAGTATAATTTGTATGTATATAATATATTGTACATATTGTATGTATGTATATATGTATGCATATGTATGTATATATGACTATATGTGTGTATGTGTACATGCATGTGCGTACGTATATCTGTGTGCGTGTATGTGTATATCTGTGTGTATGATGCGTGGACGTGCGTTACAGGAAGGGTTTTTAGTGGGTGCGAGTCCTATATAACCCCACCGGATCGGTCGGTGAGGTATGCATAAGGCATTTTCTCTTCCTCCGTAAAAAAAAATTTAATAAAATTTTTATATATGTCGGCAATGCTGTATAAAGTATTGCGAGTATTGTATTCTGATTAGTGCACGTGATTAGAATTAATTATATAATTATTTATAGTTAATAATTTTCATTAATAAGGCCATAAAAAAGGATGAATAAAAGAAAATAATCAAAGTTAGAGTGGTATTAATCTAAAGGAATAATGGGATAAATATAATTTATAATTTTTTAATATAGTTAATGTTTGCGCAGTCTTGAGCTGGCGCGGTTAATGCCGGTACATATCCGAGTGAGTATCGCGAGACTCAGACAAAACACTTAACATGTATGAGGTGAAGTCGAAATTATGTGAGATTGCTTCGTTGGTTGCACACAGTGACGTTCACAAATTTATTATAATTTAATAGAAACTTGTACATTCACCTTTACAATTTCAGTGTAATGTTCCGAGCGTGCAATGACGCGAAATCGTGAATTTCAACTTGATGAGAGTCGCACGAGAGTAAGCGCGAGAGCGCGATTAGGAGACGCGCGAGCTTGAGCAAGATAGCGTTACTCAGCTTTCGGGCGGCACCTACGGACACCGGACGGCTCGCGACGCACCAAGTCTCTTCTCGGCGGTACCTACGACGCGTAGACGGGAGGCACCTAAGAAAGTTGTTTGATGCTGTGCGATGGTGATCGAGATCGCTAGATACAGCGATACGCGAACGTGAGCGAGACAGCCTTATACTGCTGTACGCGAGAGCGCGCTAGACCGTACTATACAATAGCGCACGCGAGTGAGCGAGATCGCAAGATGCGACGGCACTTGAGAATACGCGAGGCAGCAATGTCCTGCTGTACACGAGAGCGAGAGAGACCGCATTATGCAGTGACACACGCGAGTGAGTGAAACTGCGAGATATGGTGGCACTTGAAGATACGCGATACAGCAATACACTATATGCGGGAGCGAGCGAGACCACCTTATGTGATCGCACACACGAAAGGGAGCGAGACAGCGCTATCCGGCTGTTCGCGAGAGCGAGAGAGTTCGCACTGTAGGATAACACACGCGAGAGCGAGCGAGTCAGATGCACATGCGATCGAGCGAGACATCCGCTTGAGAGATGGGAGTCCTCGTCGAATCGCGAGAAAGTGGAGGCACTGGTAGCGGATTCGTGGAGAATCGGTGCGAACTCGTGCGCGTCCGTGCGAGTTTGTGCAGATCTGTGCGAGTCTGTGTGAATCGGTGTGAATCCGTGCGAGTCTTGATCAAATGCGTGTAAAACTTGACGAATTTCGAACGAAACCGTGAATCTCGAGCGAAAACTGATACTTTTAACTGCGTAATTGTTCGGTTGCTCGACTCAAACGTTTAACTGCTCACTTGCTCACTTGCTCACTTGCTCGACTCGAAGAAAGACTTTCTCCCTTTTATAGGGATCGCTTGATATCGTATGATCGTATGATCGTGGACTTATGATAATCGATTACGTAATATCGGGTGATTTTTCGGTTTCCTGATTGGAAGAATCAGATATTCATACGCAGTTGCAAAAAATCTTTGCGTATCAGATAGACAAGGATGATTAGCCGGTATTGAGAATCGAATGATTGCGGATGGATGGCGCCATCGATACGGATTTCGCGTTCCGCATTTATAACTCGATTTTCTGATTCGAATCCTGAACATTTAAATATTTCTTTTATTTTTATTAATTATTACATATAAATTTTTTAAATTAAATAATTTTTTTAATAAATGTTTCTTTTTATAAATTTATTGGGTATAAAAATTATAATTAATTGTTTTGTTTCCTCTTCCTCTGCCTCTTCGATCTCTTCTTCTGCTTCTACCACGGCCATATCCTCTTCCTCTTCCTCGTCCTCTTGTAATCATAATAGCTCTTGCTATTATTGTAGCAAGTTCTTCAGCTTGAAACATTAACATACAGAAAAATATTAATAGTAAGACGAGGATGTTTAATATATATATGTAAGAAATCTAATATTATTAAAATAATGTAGTCAAATGTATTTATCAACGAAAAATTAAAAATTTTTATTATTTTTATTTATATTTTTATTAATTAATATGTTCAGACCAATATCAATAAGAATCTTAAAAACACAAATCGCGATTGATAATCATTTCCGTGGTATTCTTAATTAATAGTATATATTTTAAATTCATATATATTATAGAAACAGATATATAAAATATACATACATAATATTTATAAAAACGATATAACATTTAACATTATTTTACATTATTTGATAAGTATATGATAAAAAGTTTTTACTTACGTGTAATGTTTCGCGGTGTCGATGTCGTTGGTACCGTCGCTGTTGATGTCGACGCCGTGATGGTCGTCGACGTCGATGTTGTTGGTATCATCGTTGTCGATGTCGACGCCGTAATCATCGTCGGCGTCAGTAGTAATACTAAGGGAGTTCTAACTCAGGTCTTCTCAGGGAGGGTGAGGCGCGAGGGAAACCGCGGCGCGAGCGATGAGCGAGGAGGTCCGCGAGGTGAAGGGAGAATCGCAGTGATGGACAAGGGGGTCCGCGAGGTGAAGGGGAAACCGCGGCGCGAATGATGTACGAGGGGATCCGCGAAGTGAAGGGGGATCCGCGAGCGATGGACGAAGGGGTCCGCGAGGTGAAGGGGAAACCGCGGCGCGAACGATGGACGAAGGGGATCCGTGGAAAGAAGACGGTGGTGTGAGAAAGACAGTGCTACGTGTGGGAAAAGGATAATGCTATGTGTGCGACAAGGATGGCATCAACGTGTGACAAGGATGACGTCATCATGCGACAAGGACGACGCATAGGTAGGAGAAGGATGACGCAAAGGTAAGTGGGCAGCGAGTATGTGAAAGAGAGAGAGAGAGAACGATAAGATTCTAAGACAATGCGTGCGAGAGAGAACGATAGCGCGAAGACAACGCATGCGAGAGAGAACGATAATACCGCGAGACTTACAATTAGCGCGTGCGAGAGAGAGCGCAACAACGATATCGCGATACTATACTTATAACTAGCGTGCGAGAGAGAGACTTAAGATTAACGTGAGATTTATAATTAACGTGTATGAGAAAGACGCAAGGATGGAAACACAGGGAGAGGCATACAAATAACTTCACATTTTTTTTAAATTAAAATATAAAATATAAAATTTATTAAATGTGTATTATACATATGTGTGTGTGCTTAAAATTAGTAATAAAATAATAAGAATAATAATCTAATATAATAAAGTATAAAATATAATAATATAAAATATAAAATATAAAAATATAATATAAAATATAAAATAGTATAAAAAATATAATATATATTGGAAGACGGGGGAGGGGGGGTGCGCCGGGTCAAGGGGAGACCGCTTCTGCAACAGAAAAAGAGGAAGGATGTATTAATAAAAACCTAGTCACAATAAAATTTATAGAAGGAAAAAATACTTACATCTATATCCATTATATATGCCATTGGGCACCCAAATCTCTTCCATGTAGAGCTCCTCCCCGAAGAGCCGCTGTAAATCGAAGATATCCTCCTCGTCCTGGGGACTCTCCGGGGCATCGCCCCACATGTAGGAGAGCTCGTGTCTTCTCCTCCGCCGCTTCGCCCGCACCCATTGCCGGCGCCGGATATTCATAAATTCAGAGATTTCCATCTCAACCTGGGACTACATAAAAAATATAATTAATATAAATACACAATTTTTCATATAAAATATTCGCAAATGCAATACTTACTTCCCAATGGAAGGCCAGCTTTATCAATAAAACACAAAGCAGGTCACAAAATCGCCTCTTCCATCCTGGGCAATTTTCAAGAATATATTCCATTTCTTGTACTCTTTTAAAATATACTTTATTCCCGACATGTATGCTGTTCGAAGCTTTCTGATACAGCAACGAGGTCCCGGCACGAGGTTTTGTAGTAGAGATGTGGCATTATCACCATATCAACGCATCGTAAGACAAAAGTACGCGCAGTTCCATGCAATTCAGCATAGTATAATATAATATTATCATATCGCGACTTTGCAAGGAGACAAACGTCTACGAAACTTTAGGAACGTATCATTATCGCTATACCAAAAACGCGTCATAAGACAAAAGTATGCATGTTCCCACGCAACTTAGCATGATATAATATAATGCGTCAACCCTGATCAAACGGTAATTGAACAGTAATTGAACGCTCGTCGAACGGTCATCGAACGGAAACGAACAATCATCGAACGGAAACAAACGATCATCGAACGCTCGTCGAACGGAAACGAACGGTAATTGAACGGTCATCGAACGGAAACGAACGCTCGTCGAACGGTTGTCGAACGGAAATCAAACGTAAAACTATATTCAATTATCGAACAAATATTTAAATGTATTACAATGTACCACAATGTAGTATCGAAATACAATATATGTGGCAGCTGTGTCACGTACGGAAATACAATACTGCGCACATACATAGAGATGAGGAAAGAATGGGAGGAATAAGAAAGACAATAAAAGTATATCGCAATATCAATTTATTATAATAATTATAAATATGGATTCGAAGAATTATTATCATGATGTTTCAACTATCAATTATAAATCTTAAATACATTTTGTAGAGCGCAATTTTTTACATGATTTTCGCAACGCATAGTATTCTTAACATTTAATTTATTTAAAGAAGCTACATCCTCATAGTCTGCATCCAAAATTTCGATAATCACATCGTTTCTCGTATCATTGTCCAGTATATCGATCAGCCATTTGCCGTTTTTCATAATCTTTAACGTACACGAGAGATGACGCATCATCCTCCTCCGTTGCACTCATCACCGCCGTCATAATTCAAAGTTTCGACTTCCAATATGAAACGTGTTCATCATTCCACGATAACCCATGGTGATTTTTAATCAGCCATAAAACCTGACATCTTTCAGATTTTGTGAGCGTGTACCATGGTACTGGACATGTAAAAATATAATGAGAAAGTACGGATCCTTTTCTCAGAACCGCAGCTTCCTTCACGACAAAATTTTTCCCAACGATAAATCCTTGCAGATCCACAAACGTTGGTACAACTATGATGACAAGATTCGATCACAGACTGATGTCGATCGTCAAACATCTCAATCTTTTATATTTTTCTTCATGTGCAATGGAGGGGATATTTGCTGACCTATGTAATTTTGCGGACTACATTGGTCATTGGATTATATTCGACAATCCGATCGTGCAAGATGACAATAGGCGGTAGTATTCGCCGGTATATTTTCCCTGCATTCAAACTCTATTGTCATGTTCACGGTAGCAATTTTGACAGACTCGTTTTGTCTCGAGCAATCAATGACCGCGAGAGGATCGCAATGTAGAAACTTTGGAATAGTTAATAGCGCGGTGCTATTATCGCATCCGTAATAAGATTTACGAAAACGAGAATACATGTCAAATAGGACGGCGAATCTATTTTTTTCAAAATCTAAATTTAAATCATCGTAGGGATAAAATTCCGAGTTTAAATAGAGTTTAACGTTGGTCAGTTTGCAGTCATCGAATAATATCTTATGACACTGAATTCTTTTTACCAGTTTGCAGCGCAAAGATTATGTATCGCGATTTCTCTAGCTGGGAGGCGGCTTTCACGGTCCACGGATGTTTGGTCGTGCTATGTAGCAGAGGAAATTCGTATAGATCCCATGATCGGAAACTCATGTTCAAGTATCGTCCGCTTTCCAACATTCGCAGCATTGATAATTTATTCATCTCGTTCAATATTACATGAGGCATACGCCACTGTATCTTGAGTAATTCAATCTTAGCTTCCGACAATGGATGACCGAATAGACAATTATTATCGTGCGCGAACGTATCAAAATCAATTCGTGACGAGCGTTAATCACAACGCGTTTATAATCTTCGCAAAATCCCAGCAACATGTTGAGCGGCACACAATAGTTGAAATAATTTTTGTCACCGTTGTACGTCAAATCCCACGCAGCGTTCTTCAAGTTTATACTTTTCTAGTGCGTTAGGGAGACATAATTTTTGGAGAGGCCTTCAATCGGATACAGTACAATTGGACACGGAGCAAATGGACACGTAACATTGCACACGGTTCATTTGGACACGGTTTAATTGGACACATAAAAACGCACACCGATCAGTTGGACACCGTTCAGTTGCACACCGCTCAAATGTACACCGTTCAGTTGCACACCACTCAGACGTACACCGTTCAATTGTACACCGATCAGTCGAAAAGATGCACACCAACCCGATAGCGCACCAACTTTGCACCAAATACAACTTTGCACACGAAGCGAGGGGAACGGGGTGCGGGAGGGGGAGGCGAAGCCCCCCCTTGCACCCCCCCGTGTGTGTGTGTGTGTGTGTATATCTTTGCATGCAACGTTGTACTTGGTGCGCTATCGAGACGTGGGCTATCAGGACGTGGGCTACTCCATCGTGCGTTAACGGATACTGCTACTGATCGGTGTGCATCTTTTCGTGGCCGACTGATCGGTGTACAATTGAACGGTGTACGTCTGAGTGGTGTGCAACTGAACGGTGTGCAACTGAATGGTGTGCATTTTTACGTGTCCGACTGATCGATGTGCATTTTTTCGTGGTCGACTGATCGTTGTGCATCTTTTCGTGGCCGACTGAGCGGTGTGCATTTTTTCGTGACCGACTAATCGGTGCACATTTTTTTGTGGTCGACTGAACGGTGTCCAATTGAACGGTGTGCAACTGAACGGTGTACATTTGAGCGGTGTGTAACTGAACGGTGTACGTCTGAACGGTGTGCATTTTTATGTGTCCAACTGATCGATGTGCGTTTTTATGTGTCCAAATGAACTGTGTGCAATGTTTCGTGTCCATTTGCTCCGTGTCCATTTGCCCCGTGTTCAATTGTACTGTGTCCGACTGCACCGCTCCCGTCAATAACAACCGTGGTCAATCGGAATCGTGGTCAATTGCAACGTGGTCAATATCAGCCGTGGTCAATCGGGATCGTGGTCAATCGCAACGTGGTCAATATCAACGTGGTCAATATCAACGTGGTCAATATCATCGTGGTCAATATTAACGTGGTCAAACGGGACGCTCCCAAAATATACAATGCAAATATATATAAAAAATAGTATATATGACATGATGTGAATATTAATTAACCATTTTATATGTTATATATAACTGATAGCAGAAAAGAATGAAAAGATAATATACTCATAATACTCATATATAATTTATAATATATTTACGTATTAATACTTATATATATAATTTTTAATATATTTATATATTAATTGTACATACATATATTCTATATATATATATATATATATATATATATATATTCAAAAACTTAAAATTAAAAAAAAACATTTAGACTAAGACTACAATCACTTAAATTTTATTATATAAAATATATATATTTATGAGCAAAATGAATAAAAAACAAGAAATATATATTTGTTAATAATATGTATTATTAACAAATATATATTTCTTGTTTTTTATTCATTTTGCTCATAAATATATATGTACATTTTATATAATAAAATTTAAGTGAAACTAAAGTCTTAATTTAAATGTTTTTTTTAATTTTAATTTTTTAAGTTTTGGAATATATATTAATATATTTATATATTAATATATATATATATTAATTCTACATACATATATATATATGTATGTAGAATTAATATATAAATATATTAAAAATTATATATTGTGATCGTTAATTTTTATAATGGGCAAGAATTGATTATGACCGATGTTGTTGGCCCACGGCACACCTTCGGCGCGATTTTTACTAAAATATATCTCTAAAGTTTTTGGACACCAGGTGTGATAACTCGCACCACTCTAAAATAATTCTCCATATTAACTGTACACGCAAAAAAAAAATCTGCAAGCTCTCAAAAATAATCGCGACGGACGCTCGGCTAGCCCCGTCTCGGAAATGGTAGAGGGGCGGTCCGTTTTAATAACGAACAAGGAAGGATCGAGAATAAGGTGGCTGCAATTAAAACAGGATGTTAATATAACAAAGATGGATATATTTAACAGAGATAATATAATCGACAATGTTGGATGCAAGACAGATTCACGTTTTATGATCAGATGTTGTATAATTGATTTTAGTAATATTTACCGGCAGCGACGGGCCGGTCTTCGAACATGATCACCGCGATATCATGTGTCACTCGGTAGAAAAAAAGCAACATAAAAAGTCTTGGAATTTCGTGCTACGTGAGACGTAATAGGGCCTCGGCAGCCACAAATTTAGATTAAATTATTAATTATTTATGCCGCGATGATAGTTCGATTATTGACATCCATCTGTTACAAATCAAAGATATTAAATAATGACGATAGATAAATTTGCCAAATACAAGATCGAGAAAATCGATTATTAACGTGAGTCAGACAAAGATAATTTCTGCGCGATAATACAAGCACAACTGACTAAATAATTACACAATATAAATGATCGGACGCAAACGCGAACAATTAACGGTAATAAAATCTCAAAAGTACGAACAATAAATCATAACAAAATATCGAAAGATTCACGCCGCGGGGATACGCGAATCGATGCCGCAACGCAACCGTCGCCTATCGAATATCGCAATCGCCTTTGTGTGTGAGTTCGCTAATAAAGAAGTTACTTAACACGGAATCTCTAAATATCACAATAATCATAACAAGAATACAATAATATAACGCTTAACCGGGAGAAAGGGCACTTAATATTATCGTAGCTCAAACAAAGTATGTCGGCCGGCCGTCGCACTCTACTGCGCAATTATTAAAAACGCGAATAAGAATTTCTAGATCGGCAGCAATTCGGCACGGACTCTGTTCGGGCTAATTCTACCTGATACTCTAACAAACGGCCTGAGGAGGTCGACGCTCACCGATGACTCCTGGAGATCCTAGACGCTCTCGGCATTCGTATACGAAATCAATGATTTTGGGCCGTCGTGCTCTCACACTGGTCCGCCGAACAGTGATGAGCGGAAGGCCCGTCGGAATCGTGCCGGCATTAATTCGTAAGTAGCCACTTGTGGCGCTTCCGCAACCTCAGGATCGTCGCGGGTCTCAGTTGTTCCTGCGGTCTTCACGGCCGTATTTGTGACGTCTATTAAGCTGGCACAGCCACTTTAGCACAATCGAATAAAACTTATATATAAATTTAGTGCTCTTTTGTTGTTAATTTGTTGCTCTATTCCCGATTTTGTTGCTCCAGCCGATTCGGAGAAAATAGTGGCTGTGCTAACTATAGATTAAAGTTAGCACAGCCACAAAAAAATTTTTAAAAACAAAAAACCGACATATTTCTTTAGATCTAATTTGTTGCTAATTAGTTGCTCTATTCCCGATTTTTTTGCACCACGTTTAAGCTCCGAAAACCGCCCCTAAAGTTACCCCATATTAAAAAAGTATTATGAAATTGAGAAATAATCAGATATCTCGATCGATAACGTTTCAATCATTTTGTAGCTCGTCATTTTTAATGAATCCGATTTTATTGCTCCATGTTTGACTTAAAAAAATCGACCCGAACGAGTGGCTGTGCTAGCTTGCCTACAAGAGTAAAGTATATTAATGCAATTAATTGCTGCTATTATTTCGGTCTTAAAATGGTCCCCTATTTTGTGCTCTCTAAATGTAATATCGAATTTGTTGCTCAACGTTTGATATGGAAAACGACTGATGAATGGCTGTGCTAGCTTGCCTACAAGAGTAAAGTATATTAATGCGATTAACTGCTGCTATTATTTCGGTCTTAAAATGTTCTATCTATTTCGGCACAATTGGTCCGAATCTCGTCCAGCCCAGCGTCGCTACTCCGATCTTAGCAAGTTTTACCGCAGCCTATAATGGGCAGGTAATCCATGCTATTCCCATGCCATCGCGCATATTTCGAATGAGACTAACCTTCAGTTCCTGACGGTGACAGCCGCTCAAGGATTCCAATTCTCCGTAGATATCCTCAAGAGTTGTGGAGGGGTCGATTCCACGGAGACGTAACTCTCCCAATGCCACCGGGTTTTGTACCTTGGCCTCATCACCCAGTGCCTCCGCCAGGTTGGCTCTCAACGTGCCAGCCAACTGTTTTCCATGTGGGTCGGGAACCTCAATGATGAGTGCATCATTCACTGCTCTACGGATCACTGTAGATTGTATTCCCAGATCCTTAAGGGAAACTCTTTCTCTGGCCTTGGCAAGAATCTCAGCATAAGTAGCACCACCAGCCTTACTGGTGATCGTAACTGCTGGCTTAATTAGCCTTCTGCCTGATTTTGGCGCACCATTTTTTAAATCACTGAGATTTTGTCAAGCACTTAATACTACGTCATCTGAGTTTATACGCTTGCCCCTCCCGCCCACCTTCACCCACTCACTATTACTAGTTGCAGAACGGGGAGAGAGGGAACCAGTTGTATGTTTTCAATAACTCGTATCTGCTTATTATTAGGCTTAACTAATTCTTTAGATCCTAGATTTCCTAACATTAGTATTGATATACATCTTAGAATCATAGGATTTTACACTAGGTCTATCATCAGTATTAATATTCACTTTAGGTTTAGTGTTCATATTATTATTATTAACATTATATATATGTCCCTGTTTGTTTTAGTTGTGTCCGTCTGCATGGTCCACGAAGTGGTATCTTCTCCGCTCGGCCAATCCTTCTTGCAATTCATATATTCATCATTAGATCCATTTTTAGCCAATCTTCCCTAGAATGTTGGAGCTCTTTCTCTGCTTCCTCCTTAGTAACACTAATGGGAATTTGTTTTTTCTTCTTATTTTGAATAGGATTTTTAACAGCATGTTCAGCATTTCTTTTCTTATCTTTTTTATTTCTAGAACTTCTATTGAAAGAGCAGAGGCTACTCAGCTCCCCACTATCTAGCTCACTCGATCCTGATGATACCGTCATTCTTCTATTTTTAGTATCAGCGAACGTTCCATCTAAATTACTTTTATTATCATCTTCTTCCTGGATTCTTGCTACTACTGAGTCAATGTATTTTTCTTTACTATCGAGTGACGAAGTTCCTCCAGATTTTTCCTTGGTTTCAATCTGGGTTGCTCCCACAAGGTCCTTAGCCATATGTCTTCTTTGGTTTCTTTCCCTCCCTTTTCTTTCCTGTCGTGCCGTTATGAGTTGACTAAAATCTGCTATCATCTTACTGTTCCTCGCAGAGGCCCTCGTATTTCGAAAGTTGTGAAAGCGAGGTATTAAAGTCAACTTCTGTTGTTGTGTCCAGCTTCGTCTCAGAAATCCCGTCCGCAGACCTTTCATATTCACTTCCGCTAATTTCCTTAGCGTGTCGGTCTTCCGGGGATTCCGTTGACATAATTGCTCTGGCTTTAGTAGGTCTCCGAGTAAGAGTACCAGCATTCGCGGTCTCGCTATCAGAAGAGGAGGATGCTTTCCTCTTTTCTCCAGTGTTTGGAGTAGATATCTCCTCAATTCTCATTATTGGAGTTGGAGCCACATATACACACGACACCTTCTCAAATTGGGTCCATCTCGGCAATCGCAGCTTGTTCTACGGAAGCGCTGCCAGAGTCCACTTCCGCAGTGCCCTCGTCCGATGACGATCCAGCGGCGTCGAGCTCGCCGCTTTGCCGGTCCCTGGGGGTTCCAAAAGCCCCCTGAGGCAATAAGTCTTTATCTTTTTCCTTAGACGTATCCATGTTTGATATAAATTTTGGAGGCGTACTTCGAGCGCCTCCGTCTCTAGAGTGTTTGGATGTAACGAGATCCAGGGTACACTCAACCCAATTGGAGTTACAGGAAGTATCTTGCTCCAACTCAATAGATGCTCCTTTGTCAAAGAAAAGAGCCCGTCCGAAGCATTTTGCATCTTCTGCTCAATCGCTGTTAGAGCGTTCTTCTTATCTTCAAGCTGTCGACTGATGTCTAGTAGTGCCGCTTTCAGGAGAGATCAATTTCATTGATAATTCTCGTATCGAGAATTATCTCCAACTCCGGATCAATCTCCTTGGCTTGATCCGATTGACAGTTGTTGATTTTTATTTCGTCATGTTCCTCGCTTGAGCGGGATAACAATTCCTCAGCAGGCGGCGTTAATTCTCGAAGAGCACTGATTTCTAAGCTGCGATCGTTTTCTCTTACTTCTAAGAGCCTAATACGGTGGAGTAAATACATACGGGCCAGATCCATTTGTTGGTCAAAATCGTACAGTAATTTAACGTAAGCAATAGTTGTACATACATTATTCCGCAGGCTACACCTGTTTTCAGAGGCAAGGCATTTTCAATAGAATATAAATTCCGAATAGCGCATGAAACTCAGGGATGACACCATCTCTTGCGAGACGGGTTATAAGACCCTGTATATTTATCCATCCATAACAGAAAATAGTGCATGATCCTTCAACGCATTAGATTAGTATTTATCGCAAAATACAGCTCTTAGTTTATTCGTTAAGTATATAACAGTATCTTAAATCTACACGCATTAGATTTCTAACAAAGCAGTACAAGCGGCTAGAAAATGCTACACAGATAGCACTCAAATTCACTGCGCGTCCCGGCCACGGAGAGTCATCATCACATTGCTATCCGCAACACGTGCGATCCATCAACTCCGAGAGCACAGGGAACAAGCATCCAGCCGCCCATCGAAGACACGTAATAACAGCGACTTCTTTCATATTAGTTATATGTATTAACTTTAGTTATATGTATTAACTTAGACACGTATCCCAGGACAGTAAGGAACCTATGTTTGTCCAATGAAGGACAAACCAGTTCCCGAATACATAGAAATTGCCCTTTAAGTTAGGCAGCGTGTTGCCAGTATAATATCAATGTTAAGGAAAATTATATCTCCCGCAGGCTCAAAAGTCTGGCAGTTACCGTATCAATTATTCGATCGCAAATCTTCATATCTATAATTAACCAAATTATATCATCTAACTTCATAATGCCATTTAACTTGTTAACTAGTTAGCAATATACTTTGCAAACTAGGACATTTCTAGTTCCTTAAAAAATTAACTATAACTATAACTGAAAATCATTAATAGTTAAGGACAAACTTGCTTTTATATGTTAATTTGGTATTACTTAAAGAAACGCAATACAAACTAAATTATATTAACTAGCTACTAGAGTTTATAATGATTCCTCACATTGGTATAAGAATCTCAAACTCGGTTTAGGGGAATCTTCTAAGCTGATTCCCACAATATCAAGGGTATTATCCCCAAATAATAAATCTAATACAATTATTAATGACAAAACCTCCACTATAGAGTAAAACATCGTTATCCATTCTAGGGGAATTTACCAAATCTTCTTCATCGTATATCCATAAGCGAAAACGATAATCCCGGGAGTAAACAGACCGGGGGGTGTATATATATTCTTTGTAGTATGATATATTATCCTTAACAGTAAGTCTGGGTAAGGATTTCATACATATCACTATATTAATCACTATATTATATATATAGGGAAAATTACTATATTATATTGACGTCCTAGTTATATGTTATCACTTTTTCTTCTAAGTCCATTGAGCTATCGTTTCCTTACGCTGAGCTGTTTCCAAACAGTAGGTGTAAAAAGGTATGGTATCGTATACGCTCACCACCTTGCTTCCTCATCCAGCTCAGTTCCCTGACCACCTTATTCTTACCATCAATTCCTTGATGTCTCGTGTCAGTTCCTTCAATTCTAATGATTTTATCATAGCCGTTGCTCATCGGTACCTCTGCCAATCAGCCAGTTTTACACTTTCACATGATTCCTAGTCGCATTTCCGGTTCACATAAGTCTTAGACTTTATTTCCAAACGATTTAAATACTCTCAAACCCTATTCAAATACATCGTATTCAAATACTCGTCTATTATCACCTTGGCAACCGTGATCACCATTGCACTAGTAAAAGACCCATTTCCGGTTTCACAAATTTCCGTATTTCACTTTAGGCCAAACCGCTATAAGTAGTCGAAAGTGTACTGGGCAAGGATACATTCGCAACCAGTGCGCATCCCCCCAGACCTCCGCAGGCCTACTGAGCAGCCAATAAAATTTGCACTTCCGGTCCATAAAAACGAAATGCACTTACCATAAACATTCATATGCACTGCGCATCTCCTAAATCACTCCTAGACCGACTGCGCAGCTGTAGAAGTCCGCTTCCGGTGTGCGGATTTCAATTGTTTATTTAATATATAAGTTGCTCTACCATTTTTGCATTCCGCTCTATGCTTATTTTCTAAATATCCGGCTTTACAAATTTCAACTTATTTAAATTTTCTATCGGTAGTGTACATGCCTTCCAGGAAAGCTTCGAAGCTTTTTCTTTCCCTCACAAAAACCACATATTTCAAATACCAGGTGAAAATAACACGCAGTACGTTATCAGCGATGTTACGAGCAAGTCCTGTTTTGACGCGTTCAAGGGATTTTCCAGCCGTGCTAATAATGTGTGAATACTCAATATTGTTTATTTAATTATTCCTCGTATAATTAGTTAATAATTAACTACCCTATTCAATTAATAGATTCTTCAGTATCCAGCAAGGGGAAAAAGGGAAGATTCCTCGTCCAAGCGGGTGGCGGTTATGTCTGCTTATTATATGGAGGTAAAAAGGTTCATATCCATTATCTTCCACTAAGCCCGCGGATTTTCCACCACCTTACCTCGCCCAAGGTGGTACTGGACTTTAATTAAATCCGTCCAGGAAGTCAACCTCCATCTGAACCTGATCCACCACGAAACCCGCAAAAATGATTTTACTCCATAAGTATGTATTAATTATTATTCTAACATAAGCCAGTATTCTTTTCTATAATTTATCTTTTATTATAATTTCAATAATTCCAGCAAAACCGCATTTTGTAACAAGGCACTGAAAATTCCTCGGATTTCACTTAAATATTCTTTTATAAAGGAAGGTTATGTTCCTAACTTTGATTGTATTATTTTTCATCCAATATATACTTAAATAAAAGTTTATTTCTACTTTGTGCTCTATTTAGTTACCAGATCCCATGCTCCACATAATTTTTAGTTAATAGGTAATTTTTAAATAGTTTAATTATTTTAACTGAGATCTTCACATAGTAAGGAACCCCTATCTTATGCGCCCTCCACAATTACTACAGTTAGTTCCAGTCTTAGGGGAATTCACGGGGGGGAGACCTTTTTTTTTTAACGATGAGGAATCCAATCTTGACGGACACCCCTCCACTTTCCACAAAAGTGGGAAGCTTCGGGATAGTGCGGCCGGATGCATCCACCGCAATCCTGACCACTAAACCTCACCGGTGGCGTCCTAACGTACGAGCGGTGACTCTCCGGGAATCGCTTTCGCATTACTTCCAGGGAAAGTAGTGCGCGCGAGCGCACCAACTACAGTTTTCCACAACTAAGAGCCATATATATGGTAGTTCTGGCCGACAAGCATCTAAGAGAGGCACTACAGCGTCACGGTGCAATGTTAAAGTGCCCCGCCCGCCATGCGTGAAAAAACGAGAGGACATGTCCACTTACCCTCCAACATGACGGGGTTTCATTCTATGGAAAAGGAAGGAATGGGGGAGGATTGGAAGGGAAGGGGAGAGGAAGGGAGAAAAGACAGGAAGCAAGGTTAAGAGGTTATAATTGCGACAGATTACAATTATCTGTTCCTCTCCAAGTCCTGTTGATCTTTTACAGGAGTGCTCTTTAAATTACGTTCCGGGCTAATATCCCTATCTATGCCTTCTAAATACAATTCACCTGTGTTATTGGTCACGTTTGCGTTGTTACTATCAACAGAAATTGTCTATCGAATATGACGGACAGTCACACACAGAGTCACCTAGGCGGTGATTAGCTTTCCTACGGGTGTCCATGCAAAGGGGACATCTAAGTCTATTGTTGTTACAATCCATCGATTTATGATTAGTACCGCATTTAAAGCATCACAAACTACGATCGATTTCCTCCTTACATAGTGCACGAATATGTTCTGTTTTAAGACATCGGAAACATCGAGGGAGGGGAGGTAAGCCGGGCAAAGGCATAATCCCAGCCAATTTGAAGGTGTCCTGATTCGCAAATCGCAATGGTCCAGCGACCAAAAGATCTTACGGGGGGGAGACCTTTTTTTTACCATACGGGGAGGGAGGTGAGAGTGACGGAGACCTGTGAGGCCGGCCCCACAGGTACTATTGGACTCGGGAGGGATGATAACATTCATCCCCATACCAACTAAATTCACCCCGCGACAAGCCCGATGGAAGGCCTACTTCGCTTCTGTTTCACAGGAGGGGAGAACCGCTATTGCATTACATCCCCCACCTCTGTCAGATTGCGTACTTATGTACGTCCTACCTATTATAGTCCGGTTTCCCATGTCCTCTTTTACATTCCTCTAGTTAGTACTTATCTAGATAAAGGTCTAGTCATTCCTCTAGTTAGTTAATCATTTCCTATGTAGTCTCATTAATTAGTTGTAACGGGCGACTTCCGCCTGAAGTGCCGTCGGATAATGCTCGTCGGGATCAGGGGTCGATTCAGGAAACAGAGAGCGTGCGTATGTGTTTTAAAGACAAAAAAAAGTATTTATTGGAACTAAGGGGGTTACAGTGTGTGTGTGTGTGCGTGTGCGTGTGCGTGTGCGTGTGCGTGTGCGTGTGCGTGTGCGTGTGTGTGCGTGTGCGTGTGCGTGTGCGTGTGTGTGTGTGTGTGTGTGTGTTTGAAGGCGTATTAATCGGGCGAACTCGTAGACTCGCGTGTAATGATGCAATCGCACGATTGCAATGACGCGGCGCAGAACGGCGTGGACGTGATGCACTAAAGATTCAGATGCGTTACGATGTATTCGGCTTGTGACGTGGATTTTAAATCGTCAATATAAGACTATAGTACGCGTGTTTACAATGCTGCGGGTTCAACGCCCGTTTGACGTAGCGCGCGTCGAGTTTTTATATACGCGCGTGTCTGGGCGCTCGGTCTAGCCCCGTATTTACGTCGGTATGCGGCGTGTGTACAATTCTATGAATTGTCAAGACAATTCGCGAGGCGCGTCTTCTCGGAAGAGTCGCGGTAATTTCGGTGTTGGACGAGAAATTACTGGGAACGCCGTGCCGACGAGAACTTCTCGTCCGAGGCAGCTCTCCTCTCTGCCCCGAGGTAAAATGCACTAGCGTTAGGCGGTCGGATTATGGACCGTTCGTCGAGATTTCTCGACCGAACCGAAGTGCGCTCCGGTTCGCTTTTGGTCAGATAAAGGCGAGATGGAACGAGCCTTGTTCGAGGATCGAGAATACTCGATGGAAGCAGAGTTCGCTCTACCCTTTCTCTCTCGTATTTTAGGCCTTATTTGCAAGGAGCGGACTAGGTTCTGGAGTTGCTTCACTGTCGTGAGCGGATCAGGAAAAGGTGATTAGCTTGCCGAATGTGCCCGTTTTATACCGGCCTAATTGCCCGCGTCGGCGCGCGGCGGTGTTACCCCTTCCGAACGGGTTACGGAAAACGGTACGGTCGGGCCCGCTCGGAGGGGTTCGGGAGGTGCGCCGAGCGAGGGTTTCCGCCGGTCGCCGGATCGGAACACATCGGCAACGCTCGGCGGTGTTCGGCTTATCGGCTAACGGCTTACAGCCGTTCGAATTAATGAGTATAAAAATGTGGGCGCACCGCGCCCCTGCTCTTGTCCGGCGGGTGTTCTGCCGGGCGGCAGCTTCCGGCGGATCGCATGCCGGATAAACGATGCATTTAAGAGAGTACACGGGAAGCATCGTTACATCACCCCCCCCTTAGATTTGCTTGAATTCGAGGTACACGTTACGCTCGATATCCGGAGCGATCGGTTAGACGGATGGTCGGTCGGACGAGTGGATCCTCGGGTGTGGACGGCTCTAGCTTATTTTCCGTTTATAGCGGAGCTTTCCGTCTCCGGAAAAGCGTAGGATCCATCGTCCCTGCGAAGTCCTCGGCTCGTAGCGCCGGCTTACGTGTACCGCGAAATGCGGCACCTCTACAATCAGACCGGGCTCTATTTCCACCTTGATGGGTGGTGCGGTCATCGGTCCCATCGGCTGCAGGATTTCCTCTTTCGGGGCCTCGGTTGCGGTCTTCTGCAGCGGCGGTGGTGGCCTCTCGTACGGCCTCGTCGGACGCCTGGCTGGTGGCCAGGAACATTTGCCTTTTCAGCTTGTTGGCCCGGTCAGAACGTTGTATTGTCATCCCGATCCTTGGCGGCTGCGGCGGCTGTTGTGGTTCTAGTGGAGGAGCCGGAGGCTCGGACTGTACCTCTTGGTCGGCGGGTTCGCCGAGGAATTCCTCGATAGCGCGCAGAATGTCTTCCTGCTTCGACATCTCGATTTAAAGTGATGCTCAAGTCACTCGCTATCGTCTTCGCTATCGTTACTGTCATTGTTGTTATTGTTGTTGTTTTCATCCTCGGTGTCGGTTTTTGCCGATTTTAAATCTTGCACGTGCCGGAGTCACTTCCTTCGCTTGCTACGATCGCGAAGATCCACAATCACCGGCGAAATTAGCCGACATACTTCATACGGCCCGTCGTATTTCGGCGCGAGCTTTGCATTGAAGTTATTTGCCCTTTTTGAGAGTTGGTGGTTTTTCCTCCACTTACTCGTCCACGTGTGGTTTCCATCCTCTTCTCCTTAGATCGTAGAAGTGTTTTTGTTTTTCAAAAGCTCGGGCGAGATTTATTCTTACGAGCTCGTTTGCCTCTGCTAGTTGTTCGGCTACTGTCCCGGGTGCTGGTAAGTGTCCGTCCGGCGGCTCGTCGACTCCTGGAGATTAACTCGCGTCCATGATTCAGGAACGCTGGCGTATAACCCGTGACGTCGTGAACGGCGGTGTTGTATGCAAATTGAAGTGCTCTCAGTTTTTCGTCCCAGGTCCTTTGGTCTTTCCCCGTATATTGATTGATCATAATTTTAATTGATCGATTCGTTCTCTTCACGGGGTTACAATGCAGAGCGTATGCCGGCGTGGTCATGTGCTTTATATTGCACTCCTGTAATCTTTGCTCCAACTGTTTCGATCGTAGTTGCGTGCCGTTATCTGATAGAATGACTTCCGGTTTTCCGTGCCGAAGGATGATATAGTTACGGCTTGTGTGACGGCGTCGGCTGTGGCTCGGCATAGCGGTCCACTTTGAGAACCTGTCCATCACTAGCAGCCATGTGTGTCCTTTCTTTGACCTCAGCATTGAGCCTATGAGGTCAATGCAGACTTGTTGCCAGGGTCGTTTTACTTCCGTGGCATGAAGCTTTCCTGCCGGTTTCTCCTGGGATGCCTTGTATATCTGACATCTTTTGCAGTTTCGGACTATTTTGCAATCACGGAACATTCCCGGCCAATAGTATCTTTCGGCAATTCTTGCTATTGTTTTTGCAATACCGAGATGCCCTGTCGTTGGTTCATCGTGATTTTTTCGAAGCACCGATGTCGGGATACATAGTTTCCACTGGTCACCGCCGCTTGATTCCTTAAAGTTCAGTGTGTGCAATATGTGTCGATATAGCTTCCCTTCTTTTATCTTATATTCTGATCTGATAGTTGGATCCCGTTGAACTTCCTCTCGAATTCGGTGATATCATCGGCAGCTCTTACGTCTCACGGCGTAGGTTTCCGGATATCGTGACAGTGCGTCCGCCACACGGTTCTGTATTCCTCTACGATATTTTATGTCGAATTCATACTGCTGCAGTTCGAATACCCAGCGACCGAGTCGTCCGGACGGCGATTCTAACTTTTGTAGCCATTTTAAAATCTGATGGTCAGTGATGACCGTGAAGGCGTATCCTTCCAAATAACTTTTCATCCGCCGGATTCCCCACACGATCGCCAAGCATTCGAGTTCGGTGGCAGAATAATTCCGTTCTGCAGCGTTCAACGTTCGACTCGCGTACGCTATTACTTTTTCGCCATCTTCGTGATGTTGCTTTAGTACGGCACTGAGACCGGAAGTGCTCCCGTCGGTCTGTAATATAAATCGTTTCGAAAAGTCTGGGCAGGTTAGCACCGGCGCGGAGACCAGTTTTTCTTTTAATATTCGGAAAGCCTCCTCTCTTCCCCACGCCCAGCGCGCGTTTTTCTTTGTGAATTGCGTGAGTGGCGCGGCTATCTCGGAGAAACCGCAATGAATCGCCGATACCACGAGGCCATCCCGATAAATTGCCGAATCTGTTTAACTGTTCGCGGTTCTGGCCAGTCGGCCAGAACTGCGCTGACTTTCTCAGGATCCTAATCTCCTCCCTGTCGATGATGTGCCCCAGGTATTTCAGTTTATCTACACAGAATTTGCACTTGTCAGGGTTCAGCCGTAATTGTGCATTTCGGAGGTGATGGAAGGTCTCAGCGAGCAGCTCGAGGTATTCGTAGAATGTTTTATTAATCACGATAATATCGTCTAAATACACGAAAACGTGAGGTTCTAACTTTGGCCCGAGGACGATCCAGAGTCTCCATCCAATAGTTTCTGAAATGTTGCCGGTGCCGAATGCAACCCGAATGGCATTACCGTGAATTGATACAGCCCTTTTCCCGGAATTGTGAATGCGGTTATTGGTCGGCTTTCTTGCGCGAGTGGCACCTGCCAGTAGCCGCTTTTCAAGTCTAACGTGGACAGGTAATGTGCTTCTCTTAATTTGTCAAGTGTTGCGATTATTTGCGGCAGCGGGTACGCATCTTTGTGTGTTACGTTGTTTATGCGACGGAAATCTATGCAAAACCGGTGTTTGCCGTCTTTCTTTTTCACTATTACGATGGGAGAACTCCACGGGCTATGTGATGGTTCGATCACGCCTTGTTCTATCATTTCGTCCACCTCCTTGTTGATAATGGCCTGCATAGCCGGGTTGCGTGGTCGGTATCTTTGCTTGATGGGGGTTTCGTCTTTTAATCTGATGTAGTGCTCTACTTTATTGGTTGGCCCCCGGATTTCCTCGAATTGTCGTATTTCTTCCTCTAAGAACTGCTGTAGTCGTTCTCTTTCCTCCGGAGTCTGCACGGCTAGTCCCCCGATTGTACTGCACTTTGGTAGCAATCTTTTTACATATCTCGGTGGTGACGGTATTCCTAAGCGTAGTCTGCATTGCAGGTCGATCCCGATGATGACCTTGTCCTCCATGTGTGGGAGGATGAAAAAATTGTGTTTGATCGTCCGTCTGCCTATTCGGAGTGGGAGTTCCATATATTCCTGTGTTTTGCCCGTGGATCCGTTTGCCAGACTTACCGCCCCTTTCTTCCCTTTAGTTTCGAATCCTTTCGCGTTCAGGTACTTCGGCTGTGACGTCGATTAGGGAGATCTCCGATTCTCCATCTAGCAGGACGTGGTATTTTTGATCCTGAATATCCATCGTTATGTGCGGTCGCGGTGTGAAAATTATGCGGGGCTCGGGGTTGTGTTCGCGATCGCGTTTTCCTCGGCCCCGACTTTTCCCGTCTTTAAGTGACAGTCTCTCGTCAAGACACCGTCCCGACCACATTGAGAGCAAAACTTCTTTGCTTGTCTCTGGCACTGCGCGCGCGTATGCCCTCTTTGTTTACACCGCCAGTAGCAGTCTTTTTTGTTATAAACCGCTGCTATTGGTTTCGCGGCGTCTTTTTCGCGTTTTGCTGCATCTTTCTGTTCTTGTAATATGTCCTCGAACTCCGCGGCCTGTAGCTCAACTATGCTGTGTACGTCGTCAATTCTCACGTAAAGTTTATACGCCGGGTTCATATTTTCGTAAATAATATCGAGCTGCTCATCTCGCGAGTACTCTCCAGCCCAACGCATCAGTGTCATCATTACCGTGACGTACTGTGCCAATTTTTTCGTCGATTATTGGTGTCATCCCATAATTTCTCGACGTAATGCGGCCGCGTATCGTCGAGGCAAAAACTGTCTCCGGAAGTCGCGTTCGAAATCGTTCCATGTTTCCCATGAGTCCCGGTAATTTTTGTACATAGCAGTGAGTCTCCTTTTAACAATTCCGGGAGACCCTGCAAGAGCTGCGCTGATGTGAACCCGTACGCCTGTTTTAATTCCCCCACCCTCTCTAAAAATGCGGCGGGGTCTCGACCATCAAAATGGCATCCCCATTTTCGTATTTGGTTGATCGTTTTCCCATCGTAGGAAAACGCCATCTCCGCGGCTGTGGGTGTCCGAAATTCTACGTTTGCCGGAGTTGGAGCCGTTAGTCTGGGAATCGCCCCCTGGGCGCCTACTTCCCGCGCGTATGCCTCGAATGCGTCGACCTGCTCGGGATGATCCTCCGCGAATCGGCTTATTCGTTTGCGCAATTCCTCCAAAGTACCCGCGTCTTCTATGTTAAGCGCTTTTGCCATCGTAATTAATTGTTCCTTATTTAATCTATAGATCCACGCTTTCATTCTTATATTCGCACGTCCCTCTCGCAATCCGGTTTTATTACTGTTTGGGCGCCAATGTCACGGGCGACTTTCGCCTGAAGTGCCGTCGGATAGTGCTCGTCGGGATCAGGGGTCGATTCAGGAAACAGAGAGCGTGTGTGTGTTAAAGACAAAAAAAGTATTTATTGGAACAAAGGGGGTTACAGTGTGTGTGTGTGTGTGTGTGTGTGTGTGTGTGTGTGTGTGTGCGCGTGCTCGTGCGTGTGCGTGTGCGTGTGCGTGCGTGTGTGTGTGTGTGTGTGTGTGTGTGTGTGTGCGTGCGTGTGTGTGTGTGTGTGTGTGTGTGTGTGTGTGTGTATACGCGCCGTGTGTTTGAAGGCGTATTAATCGGACGAACTCGTAGGCTCGCGTGTAATGATGCAATCGCATGATTGCAACGGCGCGGCGCAGGACGGCGTGGACGTGATGCGCTAAAGATCGGATGCCGTTCAGACGCATTACGATGTATTCAGCTTGTGACGTGGATTTTAAATCGTTAATATAAGACTATAGTACGCGTGTTAATGTTGCGAGTTCAACGCCCGTTTGACGTAGCGCGCGTCGAGTTTTTATATACGCGCGTGTCTGGGCGCTCAGTCTAGCCTCGTTTTTACGTCGATATGCGGCGTGTGTACAATTCTATGAATTGTCAAGATTCTATGAATTCGCGAGGCGCATCTTCTCGGAAGAGTCGCGGTAATTCCGGTGTTGGACGAGGAATTACTGAGAACGCCGTGCCGACGAGAACTTTTCGTCCGAGCAGCTCTTCTCTCCGCCCCGAGGTAAAATGCACTAGCGTTAGGCGGTCGGATCGTGGACCGTTCGTCGAGATCTCTCGACCGAACCGGAGTGCGCTCCGGTTCGCTTTTGGTCAGATAAAGGCGAGATGGAACGAGCCTTGTTCGAGAATCGAGAATACTCGATGGAAGCAGAGTTCGCTCTACCCCTTTTCTCTCGTATTTTAGGCTTTGTTTGCAAGGAGCGGACTAGGTTCTGGAGTTGCTTCTCTGTCGTAAGCGGATCAGGAAAAGGTGATTAGCTTGCCAAATGTGCCCGTTTTATACCAGCCTAATTGCCCGCGTCGGCGCGCGGCGGTGTTACCCCTTCCGAACGGGTTACGGAAAACGGTACGGTCGGGCCCGCTCGGAGGGGTTCGGGAGGTGCGCCGAGCGCGGGTTTTCGCCGGTTGCCGAATCGGGACACATTGGCAACGCTCGGCGGTGTTCGGCTTATCGGGTAACTGCTTACAGCCGTTCGAATTAATGAGTATAAAAATGTGGACGCACCGCGCCCCTGCCCTTGCCCGGCGGGTGTTCTGCCGGGCGGCAGCTTCCGGCGGATCGTATGCCGGGTAAACGATGCATGAAGGGGATGCACGGGGTGCATCGTTACATAGTTAATTAGTCTAATTATTCTAACCAATAGTGTTTCCTTCTTTTCTTTTCCTTCTTCTAGTGCTACCTCGATTTTGTGGTTGTTCTCTTTCTGTCTCTCTTTCATATTCTTCCTTTTGGAGCATAACTGTATTAGCAAACTTGTTAAGGCTTGCCAGTTACTCCTTTCATCACAAATCGATTTAATAAAGTCTCTTATATTTTTCTCACATTTAAGTGTGTTTATCAGTTCTGTACGTTCTATATTCCAAGTATGGCACTCAAAAAGTGTATGTTCGGCCATATCTATAGCTATCTTACAGTGAATGCATATAGACGTCTCGGACTTTTTGATTCTGTATAGAAATTTACGAAAACATCCATGGTTGGATAATATTTGTGTTGTGTTAAGAATATTTTGATTTATCGCCAGGTTTGGAGGTTTCGGAGAGGCGCTAGCGTCGATAAAGGCGATACGCGCGCTATCTATTTTTTTTGTAATATAGAAAAAAGGATACATCACGCACATTGTAATAACGAGGTGATTAAAGGGTATCATTTCACTAGAACCAAGCATTTATTATTTACAAGAACATTGGCGCCCAACGAGTAAGCACGAGAAAACAACAAGCAAGCTAGTAAAAAGGATCGAGAAAATTCTATTACGCTCGATGGTAAGCCACGGTAAAATGTGGGCTTAAATACAAGACTACACAAAATACAAGGCCGTCGTCGAATACATATATCACTGTCGCCGGAGATAAGAAACGCGAGTGCATAAGGCCAGCAGCGACTTAACGAGTTTCTAACCTATAGGTAGTTTCTAATCTATAAGTGAAACATGAGTGAATTAAGAAAACTAAAGACAATACGGGCTCAATTAAAGGGGCAAGTCACAAGGATAAATACATTTTTATCGTCGCAAGGACGTATGCACAAGCACAAACGAGGGCAGCTAAACTACAAGAATTGTGGGCTGCATTTGATGACAATCAAACACAATTGGAAATGATGAAGATCACAGAGGATGAGCAGCTAGAGCAAATTACACAAGAGGAACAAGGTGAGAGAGAAGTTTTCGAAGAGTCATACTTTAAGGCATGGGATCAGGCACAAGCTATAATGGAGGCAACAATGCCAGCAGCACAGCCAGCATCAGCACAGGGACAAGAAGGAGGCAAATCAGCAAATAAATAAGGTCGATATTAAATTACCCACGTTAAAGTTACCTGTATTTGGAGGTGAGTACGAACAATGGATGCTGTTCAAAGATGCATTTGACTCATTAATACATAGCAATCATAAGTTAACCGCAGTACAGAAGTTTCAGTATCTGCGTAGCTCATTAAAGAATGAAGCCCTACAAGTTATAAACGGTTTAAATACATCTGCATCAAATTATTTGAGTGCATGGGAACTGTTAACAAGTCAATACGGTAACAAGAGACTGATTATAAATAGCCATCTAGCTAAACTTTTAGAATTCCCTGTTATGACAAGAGACAAGCATACGTCAATGAGACAGCTTATTATGCATCTTCGCACACATCTTAAGGCATTAGAAGTATTAGGTAGGACAACCTACCGATCAATGGGCTACTTTTATTATTTTTTTAGCAAAGGGCAAGTTAGATTTTTGCACTCAACATGTGTGGGAGGAAGAAGTAGAACAGCAAGATGCAAATCACATGTCCACGTTTAAGGAGTTCTTCGACTTTTTAGGAGAAAGATGTCGCGCACTGGAAATGTTAGACAATCACAAGGCTAAACAAGAAATAGTACCGAAGGGAGGTACAAGCAAGAAAAACGATAAAAGAATCACAGTAGCAGCTACGACGAAGCAGGTTTGCGAGTTATGTAAGGGAAACCATCGCCTATATGAATGCAAGGAATTTTTGAAACTTTCAACCCAGGAGAGGAAGGAGGAAGTAAAAAAGAGACAAATGTGTATGAACTGTCTGAGAATAGGACATTATGCAAAGGATTGCAGGTCATCTAACTGTCGCAAGTGTTCAAGAACGCACAATACCTTGCTACATCTGGAAAGGATGAAAAATGATGAAGCTGATAAAGGAGAGACTGACGATTCCTTACCGAAACACTCAGAGATTGAACAGAGCGCAATTATAGCACATTGCGCAGAAGTTAGGAAGATACAGGCAATGACGAATGCAGATATTCGTCAAACGAAAATCGGAAGAATAAGGCAGTCATTTTATCTACAGCGCAAGTATACATAATAGATCGAGATAAATAGAGTAACAGAAAAACATGCAGAGCACTGTTAGATCCTGGCTCGCAATCACATTTTATCACCGAAGAATTGATAAACCAACTGCAACTACCAACTCGAAAAGAAATTCATGCAGTTAATGGAATTATGCAAATTACTACAGATATTAAGCAAGGAACGCAAATATGTATCGAATCGTAACACACTGGATTCAAGGCTAGTCTGGATTGTTTGGTGCTTCCAAGGATAATGGAGAAATTACCGCAATTTAAAATAAACAGAAATCTTCTTCAACTGTCAAAGGATCAGAGACTAGCAGACCCGGAATTTGATAAACCAGGAAAAATCGATCTTCTTATAGGTGCAGGTCTGTTTTGGAATTTATTATGTGTCGGACAAATCAAAACAGCAAGAGACGGACCGATATGGCAAAAAACTCAGCTCGGGTGGATTCTTGGAGGAGAGTTGATTAACCCGAAGGGAAAGACAACATTCACCGCATTATTAACAACTCATTAAACAGATTGAACGATTTTGGACGCAAGAAGAGATATTAGAGCGTCGACAGTTAACACCGACAGTTAACATTAGAAAGAGAGTGTGAGGAGCATTTTGAGGCGACAGTTACCAGGAATCCGACGGGCAGATTTATAGTAAGCTTACCGAAAAACAAGGCAGTCAGTATTGGAGATTCAAGAGAAGGCGCATTACAGCGATTTTACGCATTAGAAGATTCGGACAACTTAACTTTAAGAAGGATTATGTGAATTTCATGAACGACTATAAACAAGGACACATGCAACTTGAAGATTGGAATATCTTATAAGAAAATGGATTAACATGTTTTCTCCCATATCATGCAATTATAAAACCGGACAACAAAATCTCACAACAAAGATAAGAGTCGTGTTTGATGCATCAGCAAGTACTGACAACGATCGTTCATTAAATGAGATGCTACTAGCAGGACCAAATTTGTAAAATGATTTGAGTCGCATATTGATAAGATTTAAGATGCACAGGTACGTAATGACTGCGGATATTACAATGATGTTCCGACAGATTTTAGTTATCGAAGAAGACAGCAAACTACAATTAATATTATGGAGAGATTCAGAAGATCTTCCTATTGAAACCTCATTGAAGACAGACATATGGTACAACTCCTGCACCCTACTTAGCAATGCGTTGCCTAAGACAACTGGCCAAGGAGAATAAGGAACAGTATTCACAAGCAGCGAAGGTGTTGGAATCGGACTTTTATATGGACGATGTGTTAACAGGAGCCGATGATCAAGAAGAGGCAATTGCTTTGCAACAGCAGATTACCGCTTTGCTGGCTAAGGGACAATTTAATCTACGTAAATGGAGAGCCAACAATGCAAGAATATTAATTCATCTCGAAGAAGGAAAATCAGACCATCTATTAATGCTCAACAAAGAAGAACCTTTAAAGACTTTAGGACTACTGTGGAATCACAAGACCGATCTTTCACAGTACAATGTAAAAAGGGGAGGGGAACGGCGCATAACAAAGAAAACGGTGCTTTCAGAAATTGCGCAGATATACGATCCCCTGGGACTCATTGGACCGATCTTGATTGTGGCAAAACAAATCATGCAGCAGCTATGGTTACTCAACGTAGAATGGGATGAAGGTCTATCACAAGAACTTCATTCAAGATGGACAATACAGTTCATCATTAAAACAGCTGAGCGAATTACAAATTCCTCGTTGTGTTAAACCACAAGGAAGAAGAATAAAGATATTTGGATTCAGCGATGCTTCCGAAAAGGCTTATAGCGCATGCATATATAGCGTAACATCAATGGAAGATGGTAAACATCACGCACATTTACTTTGTGCAAGGTCGAAAGTTGCTCCATTGAAGACCATAACACTAGCCAAGCTCGAGCTATGTGCAGCTTTTTTATTAGCAAAGCTTTACAGAACGACCGCTGAAGCGATTGGAGATAAAATCGATCATGTTTATTTGTGGACGGATTCCACAATCGTGATCAGTTGGATTCATATGTGCCCAAGCACTCTGAAAACATTCGTGGCAAATCGAGTTTCAAAGATACAGAGGCTCACTCTATCTATCAAATGGTATCACGTACCTTCGGATCAGAATCCAGCGGATATTCTATCTCGAGGAGCCACCGCTAAAGAATTGAAAATTAACAACTTATGGTGGTTCGGACTTAATTGGATGCATCGACAAGAAGACTGGCCTGAGCAGCCGGCAAAAATAGTGAACTTGCCGGAAATGAAGATCGTAAGCGCTCTGGAAGTAACCAACAATGTGTCTATCAACTTACCAAATTTGTCAAATCATTTGAAAAACTTATAAGAGTTCTAGCGTACTGTCATAGATTTATTGACAATTGCCGTAAGTCAAGGCAGGTGGGAGCACTTGCAGTCGAAGAGCTAGAAAGAGAAGTGACAGCTATAAAGGCGGTACAACAAGAAGCATTTTCTCAAGAAATTCACGACTTAAAAACTAACAAACCTCTTAAAGGAAACAGCAAGATTATGGCATTTAATGCATATTTAGATTCGAATGGATTACTACGAGGTCGGTGGTCGTTTACACCACGCGAAGATTCCAAAAGAAGCGAAACATCCTATAATATTGCCTGCAAAACATAAGGTTACGAATTTAATCTTCTGGGCAGAACATGTTAAATTACATCATTGCGGAATCGAACAGTTATTGTATTAGGCAACGATATTGGCCACTTTCTGGACAAGAGGCGCGAAAGGTCACCCGTTCCTGTATGGATTGTTTTCGACTACACACAAGAGACACCCAAGTCAAAATGGGAGACTTACCAGCTACAAGAGTTGAGGGTTTTACACGTCCATTTACAACCTGTGGAGTAGACTATGCGGGTCCCATACAAGTAAGAGAGAGTCGACGTCAAGATCGGATCCACATTTCTAAGGCATATATCGCTATATTTATTTGTTTTAATACAAAGGCAGTCCATATAGAACTAGTGACAAGTTTAACAACTGAGAGTTTTCTAGCAGCTTTACATCGATTCACGAATCGCAGAGGTATCTGTTCGCACCTCTTCTCAGATAATGGTACTAATTTCGTAGGCGCTAAAAGAGAGCTGAAGGAGATATACGAATTTCTAAAGGAAAATGAAGAATTGATATACACGCAATTGGCCAAGCAAAAAATAAAATGGAACTTTATTCCTCCAAGAACCCCTAATTTCGGAGGACTATGGGAGGCGGCTGAAGCGAGCTAAATACCACTTCAATGTAGTAACCAAGAGCCTCATTTTAACATTCGAAGAATGTTACACTCTTCTTGTTGGAATAGAAGCAGTCCTTAATTCCCGATCTCTGACTCCTTGTTGTTCCAGTGATCCTCAAGATTTATCATTTTATTTATCCTTACTCCTTCTCATTTCCTAGTCGGAGATTATTTGTTACAGCCAGCAGAGAGAGATTATTCAACTACAGCTGAGAATCGCTTGAGCCGTTGGCAGCACGTACAGCGTGTGAGACAAAATTTTTGGAATCGCTGGCAACGCGAGTACCTAATCGAATTACAACGCAGAAATAAATGGACCGACGGAGACGCCAATTTGAAGGAAGGAATGTTGGTCCTTCTGAAAGAGCCCCAAACACCTCCTCTACAATGGCCCATCGGAAGGATCGTCAATGTGCATCCAGGAGAAGATGATGCAATTCGAGTGATTATCATAAGAACCGCTCAAGGACAATACAAGCGCTCAGCCCGTAGTGTTTGTGTTCTTCCTATAAACGATAATTTTGATATTCGGAACCCCGACAAACATTGTATTGAAAGAAACCTTTCAAGGGGACCGATTTGTTAAGAATATTTTGATTTACCGCCAGGTTTGGAGGTTTCGGAGAGGCGATAGCGTCGATAGAGGCGATACGCGCGCTACCTATTTTTTTTTGTAATATAGAAAAAAGGGCACGCCACACACATTGTAATAACGAGGTGATTAAAGGGTATCATATTTCACTAGAACCAAGCATTTATTATTTACAAGAACATGTTGTGTGGAAATTCATTCCTCCAAAGAGTCTAAGTATCCATTGAGCAAATGATTCCACAATTGCATTCCTTAAGCCAAGTAAGTGAGTTTGCGTTAGGTGGGCTCTCCATTCCTCCATCATATTATTTTCTTCGTTTTTTACCTTTTTCTTTTTCTTCTGTCCATGTCTTATTTTTCCTGATATCTTGTAAACGTTCATATATTCTTTGATATTTCTTTGCTGTCATTATCCAAGGGGGATTCTTGCAAGTATAACCGCCATCTTGTTTTATAGTTCGATATCCTGCTATGGTTCTGATTGCAGTTATCCGAACTTGTGCTAACAATCTTTGCGAGATTTTGACTTCTCGAGTTTATCGCTCCATACTGAAGCACCATACATAATTATAGATTGTATTACATTTGCGTATAAACGACGCTTCGACTCATGTGGACCTCAAAGATTTGGGAGGATCCTTCGTTACGCTCGATTAATTTTAATTGTTTTTATTTAAAGTGTTCTACAAATGATAGCTTACTGTCTAAGATCACTCCCAAATATTTCATAGATGACTTAATTGGGATTTGGAAGCCATCAATTGTAACTGTTGCTCCAGGTGGAGGTTTTCCTTTGCGTTTATAGAACGGTTTGCGCCACCACCTCTGTTTTCTCGAGAACCACATGGAGCTTCAATTTTTGAATTTTGTGTAAGATTGTTTCTATCATTAAGCATGCTTTCTCTTGAGCTTCTTCAAAAGTTGTGCCTGTCAATAAGATCATCGTATCATCAGCGTAAATGGGGGAGGGAGACCTAACTCAACCTTTTTTTTTTGCGCAGTAGGAGAAAATGCCTTATGCATACCTGACCGCTCGTACGGTCAAGTTATGCGGGACTCGCACCCGTTAAAAAACCCTCCTGTTCGCGAACACCACAGGACTTAATGTGCCATTCCTTAAGGAACCGCTGCCGCATAACATCCCAAGCAATAGCAGTCCTAACTAATAAACTTTACCTCCATAATCCATTGTCTCCCTCTCTCTCTCTCCTCTCCGCCTCTAGTAGATGAATGAATGAATTTACTGAACAAATACCGAATTAATAAAATGTGAGAGGAGATATGTAATTAATAAATATAAAATAAATATAAAATATATATAAATATAAATAAATATAAATAAATAAAAGATACATTTGCCTAGAGCGTCGTTTTGCAGTAGCAATAGCTGCCCAGACCCGCATCTTCACCAAGTAGGCGACATCCCTGGTAATAGTAGTGGTAGCTCCATTATAATATTCGTTATCAGATAACAACGCTATGGAACTCCAGTAATGTCAATGGTGACAGTAATAATAATGATGCTAATATTAATAATAATAATAATATCAATAATATCTAAAAAAGAGACGGAGAAGAAGAAAGCAGTAGGTTTCTGATTACGATTAACCAGTCAATCAACGACAATCATCACCGCTCTTACAAGTGGTAGCATAAAGGATGAGTTACACACATCCACCACCCCGAGCACGAACACATTGCTAGCTGAAGTATCCGCGAACTTGGTGTGATCCCATGGTCCCTGCAGACAATCCAGACTCACTATCCAGGACGCATGCAACACATGCCAGGTTAGGAAACGAAAGAAGAAGTAAAATAGATAGGGAATAAAATAAATGACTGAATGAATAGATGAATAGTGTACACAAAGTGTATAAATGATACGATAGAACAGGTTAGAGTCATATGCCAGAGCACTGCATATACATGCGTACATGGTACGCTTCGATGATAACCGATCAACCAATTAATTAATCAATCAATCAAATCGCCGCGTCATCATTAATCAGGAGGAGAGGGCGAGGGGGAGAGGAAGAACAGTTCCCACCATTTCCCGACGCCTCTCCTCTTTTTTATACATGACGTCCTCCACAAACGCTGAGAAGGATGTCCACGTTTCCTTGGTGACTACTATAGCATCAATTATATCTGCTAAGTTGAAGTCTTCGTCAAGCCCGAGCTTATCTATTAACTGCTCTCTTTGCATGTCCCACATACTACACACTTTGAGTGTATGTGTTGCATCATCTTCATCAGCATCGCAAAAATCACAGGCCGCCGATTCTCGCTTCCCAATGCACCATAAGAAGTTGCCAAAACAACCGTGTCCGGTCAATATTTGTATCAAATGAAAAGACATGCTCCCACGAGCGGGATCCGTTAGTGCACGGTGCGATAGCCCACGTCTCGATAGCACACGAAAAATTGAACACAATTCCCGATAGCCCACGTCCGGATAGCCCACGTCTCGATAGCGCACCAACTCAATAGCGCACCAACCCGATAGCACATCAAGTACAACTTTGCATGCAACGATATATACACACACACGGAGGGGTGCAAGGGGGGGCCTTCGGCCCCCCTCCCGCGCCCACCCCGTCCCCCTCGCTTCGTGTGCAAAGTTGTACTTGATGTAAAGATGGTGTGCTATTGGGTTGGTGTGCCATCGAGTTGGTGTGTTATCGGGACATGAGCTATCGGGACGTGGGCTATCGGGAATTGTCTTCAATTTTTCGTGTGCTATCGGGACGTGGGCTATCGCACCGTGCGCTAACGGGACCTTTCCTGCTCCCACTATCCCGCAGTAACCATGCGTTCATCTGTGGTACAATGCCAGTTTGGTGTACTCTCCTGGAGTGTTTGATTTTTCCAATTGAGCACGCCAACGATTGCACATCTCGGAGAATTCTTTGTCTTTAATCGCATTCTTAATTGTGGTCGTGAACTCGCCTCGGTCCATCTGCTCCTTGCAGCGTTCGTAAACCCGTTTTCGCGCAGGAGCTAGGAAATGCAATGGAGGTATTCCAGCCAGCAGTAATGCCGCATTGCTGGAGACGGTTCTATAAGCGAATATAACCCGCTGCGCAATGGAACGCTCCAATTTTCTTAGGGCAAATCGGTATCGTCTCGACATAAGTATATCCCCCCAAACAGGGGCACCGTACAAGATTACCGAGTACACTACATTTGCAAAAACTCTCCTACGTTTTTCATCAGGGCCTCTTAAATTGGGCATTAATCTATTTAAGGCTCTGACAATTCCGCCTGCCTTATTCTCAATGTATTTGATGTGCTCTTTAAATGTCCAGAATGGATCTATCATTATACCTAAATATTTTAGACAGGTTGAAAATTTGATTGTGATGTTATTCACTACAATCGAATCTGGAATTACATTTTTTGTCTGTTTGCATGAAAAACCTCAGTTAGCCTCAGTTTTTTCCATGGCTACAGTTAAATCTAATCTATTGATGTGATTAACAACGCGACTTAAAAATACACTAGCTCTCAGCAGTGTTTGATTTACATCCATTCCACTAATTATGACAAGAGTATCATCTGCATAACAGATAATTTCGCAGAATTCCTTGTCCTCTGCCATTCTTAACACGCTATTGAAAGCAATATTCTAGAGAACGGGTCCAAGCACAGAACCCTGAGGCACACCAGCTTCCATAGACCTAACATGTTGTCATTGCCTATATAGCAGATTGCTCTATTTGACATATAGGAGTCTAAAATTCTCTGTAGGTATCCAGGATAACCTTTATGCTTCAAAGTCTGATGTACTATAGATATACTATAGACCACGGGATGCTATTAAACGCGTTGCGAATATCTAGACTTACAAATACCGTGTAACCTTCGTTCCTGGTCACTTGTGTGATGATGTCCTTGAGAGTTCTCAGTGCATCGCAGGTTGATCTCGATTTGCGAAACCCAAACTGGTTTGGTGATAGACCTGACTCCAGGTGACTTTCTTGCCATTCGTAAATGCGTTCAGCCAGGATTCTCTCAAAAGCCTTTCCGGCTTCATCTAGTAAACATATTGGTCTGGCCATGGATATTCTAGATTCATTACTTTCCGATTTATTGGCTTTTGGAATCAACACAAGGTCAGCAATTTTCCACACCTTGGGAGAGATACCTTCGATCAAACATCTATTATAGATGTGTCTCATTCTCTCAAGAATTTCATTGGTGACCAGTTTCCAAGTGACAGCTTTAAAGCCGTCCGGGCCAGGGGCCTTGGATGACGTTGTCGTTCTCTTTTTCAATACTCTCTCTACTTCCTCCGATGATATTGACCAGTCATCGCACCACTCGAATCCCATCTAATCAGTAACTGGTTCTCTCCTAGAGTTATTTGGAAACAAGGAATCCAGTAATTCTGAAAGAATCTCAGGCTCTAGGGTCTCAGTTAGAGCCGAAGTGGACACTTTCTTCAGTTTTCTGAGGACTAACTTATATGGAAGTCCCCAGGGATCTTCATCAATTGTACTAATCAGTTCTTGCCACACCTCTGATTTAGCTTTATTGATCTCATAATTTCTTTCTGGCAAGCTTATATGCCTCGTTTAACTCATAAATCTGATCTTCAGGGTGTCTTCTTTTTTTGCTCTTTGCCATATTCTACATGCTCGAATGCAGTCGTGACGCAGCAAAGCTGCATTTTCGTTCCACCAATACGCCTGTCGTTTTGGTTTTCTAGAACCTACTCTAGGGGCTGCAACATCATAGGCCTCTTCCATTACCTTATCTAGCCATCTAATCATTCCATCTAAGTTAAATTGCTGTTCATCGATGGTATCTTTTCCATGCCAATTAAGCGTAGCCAAGAAGAGATCTACATTAAATTTTTTAAGATTCCACCTTCTCATCTTTTTCCTGGGATAAGCAGGAATCTGCCGTGCCATCCCAATATGAAAGGACAGGTAACAATGGTCCGAGAGTGTTTCAGTATCATTCATCACCAATCATTCATAAGAGGTAGCATATCTGGAAACATCCAGGTTAAATCCACAATGGATGTTCTCTAGGGTCTAACACATGTAGGAGTACTACTAGTATTCGCGATTCGGAGATTCCTTTCCGCGGCCCAGCTAGATAACAAGTAGCCTTTACCATCTGTTGTAACAGAACCCCAAAGACGAGCCTTGGCATTAAAATCATCACAAAGAATGACCTTATCAAATCGACTCCTCAAGGCACCAGTGAAATCATCTAAAAGAGTGTTATATTCCAGAAGACATTGGGCGAAATATGTGACATAACTGACATCAGAAGATATGGCCCACAATTAATTGCTACATATCTTGTACCTTGGTGATACAATGTACATCTTAGCTTAATAAAATTTGTATCTACATAAATCGCAGCATTACGATCCCGACTCGAAAACCAGTCAGGTGCGTCCGGCACATTATTAGGCTCAGAGATTATAAGTAATCCAACTTCCATTTCTTTTGCCTGCTGTAGTAGTAAATCAAGCGCAGACCTACTCTTATTTACATTTGCTTGTATAACCTTAATTATTGATTAATTTAGCGCTTCCGGTCCCTCGATCCGAGTCCATCCGCTGAGCAGGAAACATTTTACGAAGGGATGTATAAAATGTTCTAGAGTTGCTTTTTGATCTTTCGGCCATACATTGCATCGATTCCAGTCGATGATTGGCATCTCTGCCGTCATCAGCGCAAATCATACATTTAGCAGAGGATTTGCATAGTTTGGCTTGATGACCAGTTCCACCACAATTAAAACAGGATCCGCTATGATCAGCTTTAGAAGTGCAAGAATTTTTTAAGTGGCCAAAACGCCAACACTTAAAGCATTGAGTTGGCCTAGCTTCTAACAAATCAGCTCTAACGAGCGTCCAACCCAGTCTAATTTTCTTGTAATTAGTTATTTTTATCGCTGCGCTAAGAGGACATTGCATCCATACGGTGAACAAGCCATTGTTCATCGGACGTATGGTCCCGATTCGTACATTCGCTTCCGTACATTCTCCATATTTGACAGCAGCTCATAGGACATCCTCCGCCGATACCGATTCATCCAGACCAACAAGCCTGATTTCTCCTCTAACAACGGGTCTAGTGACCCTCGCGTTATCCTGTAGTACAACCTTTAATTGCTCCGCAAGGACGTTGGCCTACCCAATCTTTTTTTTTACTTTGCGGAAGGAGGAGGAAATGCATTGAGGCACATCCCAGGCCGTCTGGAGTAGTGTTGGACTCACCTGGCCTGTCGGTTCACTATGAAACTTGGCCAGTCCTACCAACTAAAACCTCTCCCTGGGTGCAGGATATTCCACTGCCATCGTTCATAAGTTCAGATAGTGGGAACGCGTTAGCACACTACCACATCTGAATGAACTCATGCCCATAGGGCTTCCAAAATAATCTCATTTTCCTTCTATCGGCAGTCCATCATTCTTCTGCTCAGCTTTCATGTTCTGATTACGTGGTCAAATATCCTTCCGAGCCAGTCTGGCAATTTATATTGGGGTTGTTGGTGAATACTTACCCTCTCTCGTTGTCGCTCGGCTTCTTCCTTCTTTGCAGCACCGTTTCGGCAAAACACATTACCGCGTTCCATTCCTTTTCGCCCTTGAGCATGGCTCCGATCACCTCATCAATTCCCAGCTGTGGCCCTATGATTTCAGCTAATGCTGCCCGTTGCTCACTCCAAGCCTGGCAGATTCGTAGAGTATGCTCTTCATCATCCCAGGCCTCTTACACTCCATACAATTGGGGGATTCCACCTTCTTAATCCTATATAAGAAGGTAGCAAAGCACCCATGAGCCGTCAAAAGCTGTGTCAATCTAAATGTCATAAATCCATGTGTCCTATCCAATCAATCATCGAGCCTAGGGCGAATCACTCTGATAATCCTGCCACCTGCCAAACTATCTTTACTTAAAAATGCTATCCATCGCTCCCTAAGCATTTTAGTTTCCTCCTCGTAAAGCAATTTAACCGAGTGAGGCCTCATTATTTTCTCGAAGTGACTTCATCCGAGTATATGTATTCCATTTCATTTCCGCAACCATAATCAGCGGTGGCACCCGTGTCAGCAGACCTGCCGTGTCTAATGACACCGTGTAGTAACCTGCAATTACTCTAATGGCCATTGTTCGCCATATCCGGTTTATTTTCCTCAAAGAAAATAAACACTATTAAAAGCTCCTCGAAATTAAGAAATTAAAATGAATAATAAAAGGCAATAAAGAGCCAACGCAGTTGTAAGGCGTGAAAAATCTTTTCAAGACAATCAATTTTAAGGATCTTTCTTCTTTATTCCAATTCCAAACGTTTCAGACTCAATTCGAGCCTTCTTCAGTGATTCTAATGAAAACAAGAAACAAAAATATCAAATGAGATCATAACAAAAATGCAATATTAATAAAAAACGCAAAAGAAGAGAAAGCATAGTTACATGCATGCATGGTCTATAAGAGCGACGCGACTTCGTCAGAGCTGATCCACCCGAGAAAGTCCGATGTAAGTAGCCCTCTCGACGGGCTAAATGCGAAGAGCGATGCACTAACAAAATAAATATAAATCTAGTCAAGTCTTAATAGGAGAAGTTGATTAACACTGGTCAAAAATCACTTACTCGGACACGAGAAGATCGGCACAACCGACACGAACACTCAGTACGCTAACAGTCGACTAAGCCTAAAATTCAAACGGCAAAACGATAAAATGGTGTCAAATGGTTGAACAATAACAAACTATAAACATTGAGGATAAAAACAGTCAGACAGACAACAACCCATTAAATTTTAGGCATGTTTTCAATTATCGACAGACACGAAGTATTTAGTTTTGAAGTATCGCTTTGGAGATTCTTTTGGCGCTTAATATAAATCATTTCAGATATCAATCTTTTTCCTAAAAACGCTTCCTCATCCAAAATCTCAACCTCATCAAAATCAAAAGCATGATTGAGCGCTCTATGTTCGGCAATGACAGACGTGAGATTCTTCCTATGTTCTTTGATCCTCGTTCTTAGCGAGCGTCCCGTTTGTCCTGCGTAAGAGGCGTCGCAATCAGTGCAGTTAATTTTGTACACTATATTGTTGCATGAATCTTTCTGTAAACTATCCTTACCAATTTTAATAAATTGGCGCAAATTGTTTATCCCAGTGTAAGAAAGTTTGACATTGAGACCTTTGACAATGTCGAAAACGTTCTGAAATATTCCTCACATACGGAACATTAAAATATGCAATCTTATCTTCCTCTCAACGTCAACCACGCTCTCACCATCCATCAAACCGTTAGATTTGTTATTAAATCTATGAAATAGAATGTTAAGTCGATCGACAATAGTGTGAAAAATGAGAGAGAGAGCGGATATCCGTTGTTTAAAAGAATGTTAACAACAAATTCAAGATTTTCTTTATGAAATTTTGGATGAGAAAGCCAAAAAACTTTGTCTGTCAAACCGATTATCGTGCCCTTCTTCTGACAAAAGGGGTGTCGCGACTCAAAGTGGAGATATCTTCCTGAGAAGGTTGATTTGTGGAACCAATTAAATTCAATGTGTCCATTTTCTAAAATAATTGTGACGTCAAAAAAATTCAAACGGTTGTCGACACCCTCCTCCATAATAAACTGCAACCTTGTGTAGAACGAGTTGAACGTGTTCAAGACAGTATTAAGCATTGAGGAGGGCGCCGCCAACACGATGTCGTCGACATATTTAAAATAAAACGGAAGATCCACAGAAAGAGTCGCAATCGCCCTTGACTTCAAATCTTGAAGCGTGATCTCCGCGATAATCGGGGAAAGAGGAGAGCCCATGGGCGTGCCAAAAATTTGTTGATAACAAACATCATTGAACATAAAAAAAGTAGAGTTCAAATGAAGCGAACTGTCATTAGAAATTCATCACAAGGTATCTAGCAATTTTTTTTAATATAGTTCCATCTGTTAGACAAGCTATTAGTGGCCATATCCAATGGTATGTTGGTGAATAATGAGACGACATCCAACGAAATCAGTTTTTCATCGCCATCAATACATCTGCCATTAAGTCTATCGACCACTTGCGCGCTATTGATAATTTGGCTATCTGGTCTCGGAATAGATTTATAAATGATGCCATGTAAAAATTTGGTGAGACCATAAAGCGGCGTGTTTTTAGATGAGACTATTATGCGTAACGGATTATTTTTCTTGTGAATTTCTGGCAGTCCATAAGCCCTCGGTAAAACGCCGTCTGTACAATTTAATGATCTGTATCTCGCAACAGAAATGTAATCTCGAGCTCCTCACCTAGCCAGCATATCATGTAGACTTCTCTTATTAAGACTTGACTAGATTTATATTTATTTTGTTAGTCGCTCTTCGCGTTTTGCATTGTCGAGAGGGCTACTTACATTGGACTTTCTCGAGTGGATCGGTTCTGACGAAGTCGCGTCGCTTTTATAGACCATGCATGCATGTGACTATGCTTTCTCTTCTTTTGCGTTTTTTTATTAATATTGCATTTTTGTTGCGATCTCATTTGATATTTTTGTTTCTTGTTTTCATTAGAATCACTGAAGAAAGCTCGAATTGAGTCCGAAACGTTTGGAATTGAAATAAAGAAGAAAGATCCTTATAATTGATTGTCTTGAAAAAGATTTTTCACGCCCTACAACTGCGTTGGCTCTTTACTGCCTTTTATTATTCATTTTAATTTGTTATTTTCCTAAGTTGTTCCTTATCTTTCGCGAGGGCTTTCCACCAGATCGGAGCACCGTACATGATCACGGATGAGACTACGTTGTAGTATAGCCTTCTCTTATTTTCTCCAGAACCTCGAAGGTTAGGTATAAGTCTTCCTAGGGAACTGGCAATCTTTGAGGCTTTATTGCTCATATAATTGAAATGCTTCTTGAAGCTGAGTCGGCTATCTATCATAATGCCAAGATACTTCATCGATCTTCTTAGAAGTATTTCACTATTATCGACCCTAATCCTCAGATAGCTCTTAGGATTCCTTCCTCTCGGGTAAAATATGATTGCCTCCGTTTTTTCGATAGCCACAGTTAGTCCCAACCCGCGAATCTTATTCAGAACCGTTTCCACTCTGCCATTAGCCTTATCAATTATTTGCTCGATCATCGGAGCTGTAGCCAATATTAAAGTGTCATCAGCAAAACATATGACCGTGCAGTTATCATCTGAATCCTCATCATACATCGAACTCTCGAGTACCGAATTGTACCCAATATTCCAGAGTATCGGATCAAGGATTGAGCCCTGGGGAACTCCAGCCTCCATTTTCATTGTTAAGTCACCTCTCTCGGTCGAAAACTCCACAAACCTCTCAGACAAGAATCCATCGATAATCCTGCATAAGTATACTGGAAATCTTTTCCTCACCATAGCTTCTTTAATAATCAGCCATGGTAGGGAATTAAATTTCTAATATCTAGACTGACTGCGATGACAAATTCTCTTCTATCTAACGCATCCTTTACCAGTGTCACTAGGAATCGTAGCGCATCCATCGTGGACCTGCCCTCGCAGAAACCGAACTGACGAACCGAAAGAGCGGCAAAAGCATTGCTTTCCATAATCTCCCGTAGCCTGTTTATAATTATTCTTTCGAAAGTTTTGCCAATATTATTTAAAAGGCAAATAGGCCGTGCTTTAGGGATCCCGTCTTTATCAGACACGCCTTTAGGAATCATCACTAATTTCGCGACTTTTCAGGCCTTTGGAAAGTATCCCTCGCGCAAACAGTGCGAGTATAATTCCTTAATCAACACCAGCATTTTTACCGGCATTTTCTTGAGCACCTTGGCTGGTATTCCATCAGAATCAGGTGCCGTATTCCCAGATGGCCTTTTCCAGAAAGCTTGCTCAATTTCGCTGGCCTTAACCTCACATTCTTCCTCACTCGGTTCACGAGCCTGTCGTCTAGCCCTTCTCCTATTCATAAGAGTATGAGTCATTTCCTCCAGCCGGGAATAAACTTTCAACCATACCTATCGCTCTATGATACGGCACAGTTTCTAAAAGAGAGGGCTTAAATTTCCGCAGCTTCTTAAGTACTAACTTTTAGGGCTTCCCCCAAGGGTCTTTGTCTATGGAGTATTAGCTCCGGCCAAGCTTTGGATTTAGCTATCTGTATCGCCCTCTTAAAATTTTTCTTGGCTATGCGATACTCACATTGTAAGCGCTCAACATCGTCCTCATCTTCAATTGTTCTTCGCCTGCTTCTTTTCCATCTTCGTTGGGCTCGGATGGAATCCTTACGGATTTCTGCAATTTCGCTGTTCTACCAATATGCTTGCATTCTCGAGAGAGCCTTCCTGGCCCTAGGCACAGCCACATCACAAGCCTCCTTCAACACCCTGGCAATCCAGGCTTCCCTTTCCTCAATTTGATACTCATCACGATGGAATGCTCATCGAAACTATGCCAACCAATGACCGCCTGAAACAAATCTTCGTCTATCAGATCCCATTTCTAACGGGGATATTCCTTGTTAGTTAAGTAGTGGTCCGCCTGAACTTTCTCATCCAAAGAGAAACCAATGTACAAATGGTCAAACAGAGATTGTAAATCCATTCTAACTCGCCAGTCTGTAACCCGCCTCAGCAGCACGGGGGAAACCCACGTGAGGTCAATAATCGACGTACCTTATGCTCTAAGACATGTCAGTTTCCAACCACTATTAAGGACTCGAAGGTCCATTTCTGCCCATTCTTCCAATAAATGACCTCTATCGTTGGTTACTGAACCTCATAGTCCAGCCTTGGCGTTAAAGTCGCCACAAATTATGTATCTACCGCCAACCAGACGTAACGCCGCACTCAGTTCTTCTAAAAAAATCTACAAAGTCTTCCGTATTCAAGTTAGGGGAAAAGTAGTATGATACAATGCGTACCTCAGCACAAGTAACAATAACAAACTTTCCACCAGTAAATTCCTTCCTGCATAAAGTCGCAGCTTCTGGATTCCAGCATATAGCCGCCTTCTTATCTCCACTCCCAAACCAAAAGGAAGAATCAGGAATATATGCAGGCTCCGAAATTACACATAGCCCAACCCCCATCTCTAGCATATGATGATTCATCAAGTCCTGTGCACTCTTGCTGTTTAGATTGCATTCTAGCACTTTTATATTCCATTCCGCTGTATCCTAATTATTGACGCACACGCATTACTCCCCATTCTATGCCTCGATTCACGACCATTGTCTCTGCAAGGTAGGCAGCAAAATTCCTTCTCGCAGGACGTCATGATATGCCCAGGCTGGCCACATCTAAAACAGCTGCCTCTATTAATGTCGGACTTACAATTGATCCTAACATGGCCGTAGTTCCAACATTTGAATCATTGAACCGGCTTAGGTCTCAGAAGCTCTATTCTGGCACTGATCCAACCGACGTGTAGTTTCCCAAGCGCTGCCACCCGAATTGCAACCGCTAACGGAATTGCATCCACGTCATAAACAGCCCGTTTCTCATTGGGCGAATGTTTCCAACTTTAATATCTTCCTCGCTACAATCAATGGCCGTTCTTACTACCAGACTAATCCTGCTTCTGTAACTAATATCCTGCTCAAGAACGGACTCATTGAAGCCTATGGTTCTAACGTCACCTTTGACTTCAGATCTGGCAATTTGCACCTCTCTCTCTCTCTCCAAAAACTTGCTTTAACTTATTCCTGAGTTTCTCTGCATTCGCTTTATTATTATCAGGAATCTCAATTATTACCGCACCATTAGCTGTCTTCCGGATTCTCTTTGAAATACCTAGGTCCTTCATCGAAACGCTGGTTCTAGCTCTCCTTAGTATGTCAGCATATGACATTCTTCTGACGTCTTCTTAATTGAGATCGCCGCCGTTTTTGGTGGCCTGCGTTTAATGCCAATATTTCCAGACTTTGTGCCTTCTATTGCCTTCCTTTTTGCCATCAAAGGGGATTCTCCTTGATCCCTTGTTGATTCCTTGTTAACCTTCGGTCTTCGCTTCCTAATCATTTTCCTTACACGATCCGCAATCTCCCATTCTAACGCTGACGAACCATATCGGTTATCTTGTCCTCGATACCCAGTAACGGCTTTTTAAATTGCACCGTTCGCACATCGGATTTCACCCTAGCCATGCCTCGCCCCCTAGTTGTACGTTGGGAAAGTGGAGGTTGCGCAACTTCTTCCACAGTCGAGTCTTCTCCCAACTTTTTTCTCGTCTCCCCAAAGGCTCATGTCCTAGTTCTTCCATCCTTTTACTGCTACTCGGGCTCCTCGTAGCCCTTACCTGTACCAGCCGCTATTCTTTCGTCCGATGCCTGATAGCTTTCTATTACTTTATTCCTAACATCCAGCTCCTTATTAAGCAGAGAGTTCTCTCTTCTGAGGCGTTCTAATTCTGTCGAGTATTCGACATTCTACCTCCTCAAGGCTGCGGGATCCCTGCTATCCTCATTCTATCCGTGATCAGGATAATTGCGTACTGAAGAAGCTGTAACCTTATCTTCATGTAGCTACTTATTTTGCCTTGCATCGCCTTGGTTCTTCCACTAATAATATCTACATCCTCCAGCTAGGAGGACATATACTCTCTTAACTTCTGTGCCGACCATCCTTTCATTTCCTCAGGGTTCTTCGGCGTTTCCTTCATGAGGTCTCTAATTGCTTTGTCCAGAGTATCCTCCCGATGCTTGATTCGACTCTCAGTTGAACCCGGACGCTCACCTCCAAGGTCCGATTCCTCGGATAGATCTATAGAGTCGATGACTCTTGATGTACGCAGCGGGGTTTTTTCACTAACCCTTCTATACATCATAGAACCACTCCGACTACTACCCTTGGGAGTCAGATTTCTCTTTTCTCTTGACTTCCCTGTCTTCCGCCTCAATTTCCATGGTCGTTCACCCGCCGTCATGTAATAGGGTGTCGAAGTAATACTTTTCCCCAAAACAACTTCTTCTGGGTTTCTACGACCATAGGACTTTTCCCTCCTACAGCCGCCTTAGGGTCCATATAGATCCTTCTCTCAGTTCCTTCCTCCTGAGCACTACCAGAGGCCGGACCTGCTGTACTACTTTTATCCTCGTCATCTGATCTAAATATTATTGATTTTTTAATGAGTTTATTTCTGTGTGCCTTCATTTTCGTCCCACGAGTATTGTCGGTACGAAGGTCCGTCCGGGCAGAGCCGCATGTCCGGATAAGCCTATTACACCGGGGGGTCGGTCAATACCCTGGGAGTCGTTCACGGCTGCACAATTATGCTCGCAGCCACGAGCCCAGCAGCACGTCCTTCCACTTCAGGCTACGAGCTTAATAGTACTACACTAATCTTAACTTAGGAAAACAAACTTAATTAAGAGCGAGTATTATGACTTCAATAACACCAAGAGGCAAACAAAGTTACTAAATAATTAATTAGCTTAAATCAATTAACTCAAAACAACGCAAATATTATGATCAATGCTATATAAAACGACAAAAATTCACTTAACTAAATACGCTACATATTACCAAGTAAATGAAGAAAGTCACTTTCGCTATTATCTTTTATTTACTGAAGGGACATTCACCAGAATTATCCCCAGCTTGTGGGGAAATTCACTAAAAACTTCAAAAGAAATTAAGCCGACACGCAAAATCCTCGCGTAGGTCCCGAAAATTAGCGCCACTTGTCGGGCATTTATTTCTATATCAAAATATAAATTCCTTATACACCAATAGTCTAACGAAGATTTTCCTAGTCCTAGGGAAAATCCCCATTCGTCTTCCGATTATTATCCTAACACTGCCTGTCTTCCAAGCTGGTTCAGACAACGGGTGCAAGAGCGCATAGTTTCATATGTATTCATCATCCAAATCCTTCCTGAGCTCAGATTCGCTATGATTCTCCTCATGCGGCTCGGATGCTGTGATTGCTGCCCATAAACATTTCCAATAAAAAATGAACGGGACACCCACCAACATCCGTTCTTACTCCGCATGCCAATTCAAGTTCCCGGGCTTGCCCGTGTTAACAGGCCGGGCATACTCGCACCTCCCTGTCACTCTAGGCATCTCCCTCACTTCCGGTTTCCAAGCTCACCAAATCTTCCCATCAAAAGAGCCAAAGTGTACTCAGGCACTACTTCTGTAATTGCAATTATAAGTTCTATCACCATAACGGTTGCCCTTACACAACTTAATCCGCACTTTCCAAAAATTTAATTTAACACTTAGGTCAAAAGTAGCATATACGATCGAAAGACTACTGAACAGAGATAGCCTCACAGCCAAAGTGCATCCTTCCGGTCAAACGCACACCAACTGCGCAGCCCACAAAGTTTGCACTTCCGGTCTTCAAATTCGAGCTGCACTGCCCGTGTGCACTCGTATGCACCCACTGCACATCGTCTAACTCGCTCCCAATTCGACTGCACAGCCATATAAACCCGCACTTCCGGTGTGCAAATTTCAATTATTTGTTTAATATGTAAGCTGCACTACCATTCTGGCGTTTCGCCTTATCCTTATTTTCTATAATTTCAGTTTTACAAGCATAACTTGTAAAATTTCTATCGATGATGTACTTATTCCAAGAAAGCTTGTGTCACGTCTCAGTGACCAATTTTTCTCCTATACCTCAGTTCTAGAGTAAAGTGCGCTCTCTTTATTTTCAAGGCAACCTGCTTACACCGGCTATACCTTGGGGATGCCAAGAGCGAGGATCTGATTTGTCGAACGGAAAAATGAGGAAGCCGCGAGACTCTATAATATGATAAATTGATTGTGGACGCGAGGCGCGATTATTTGATATAAATACGTGTGTAAGAAGTATCTATTAAAATGGAATTTCGAAATTCTCTATTAATTGCATTAGTTGATCAATATCGATATCACCTGCGATATATTGATCGATGAATTCCAAGAGTATATCGAGAATTTGGGTTTGTTCGGTTGTTAGAGCGAAAAAATCTTTGTTGTTATACGATGGCTTCATTAGAGAGCTTGTAAGTAATTTTCTATTTCGTACTGATTTTCCAGTAACTGAGATTTTAGTTTGCCGGATTTAATCTGCCGGTTTTAAGGAAGGGTATTCGATAATATCTTTATATGATAATTTCCAAGTAATAGTTATAAAAAGAGTCAAATTCTATATTTACAGTGATTGGTTGACGAAATTTCTGAGAGGTGAAATTCTCCGGTAAATAAAAGAGAAATTTAGCTTTGAATTTTAAAGCGAATATAAAACTTTCTGGAAGGAAAACCCTTCTGTTTGATTTGAGTAGATTAGGTTTTAAGTTTGTTTCTAATCTTTTGATTCGACGGAATCGAGAGGCGTCGCGATATTCACGGGTTATTTTCCCTGCTCTATGCCTTCTCTTTTTAGATCTTAATTTTGGATTTACCATTTAAGGAATCGATGTCAGTATTGATTGAGGAAATTGGTATGTATTTATTCTTGTTACTATTATTATTATTAACTGGATCAGCGTCAGTGCAGATTAACAAGTTGTGTTGTTATTCTTGTGATTTTAAGTTAAACTGAAGGTCAATAAAGGAATAAATTATAAGGATATGGATGTCCTCAGCATGACAGTGGATGCCCAGAGACGATGGAAATTTGAAGGCAGACTAACGTTAGGATAATTTGCATATAAGAATAAAGAATTTAGGATACTTTCGGCATGACAGAGGATGCCCGGAAGCAACGGAAAAGTGAGAGAATGGACAATAAGGCTTTCGTAAGGCACTGTGGAGATGCTGCACCCTTCTATATAGTAAGATGTTAGTGAATTTATAAATTATTAATTTCTTTGAATCCAAATATCGTTTGATATATCCAGTGAAGTGTCGATTAAGCTGATTGATTTAGGATAACGGATGCTTCCGGCATGACAGTGGATGCCCGGAAACGATGGAGATCAATTAGAATTAATGAGGTCAGTTAGAATTGATAACGAATTTTTAGGAATAATAATAAGAGAATGGATATCTCCGGCATAACAGAGGATGCCTGAAGAAATCCTTGGGAAGGGAGCACACGACGCTTAACGGATGAAAGCAAAATTATATTTCCGATATTTAGAACTTTAACTAATAATTACTCTGACGCTTGCCAGAATGAAATAATAAGTTATAACAATTTTTACGCTGGGATAAGAGGAAGGAATACTATCAGTGACGTGCTACTACTTGACAGTATAATTATTTAATTTACAGTATATTATTTATTTAATCCTCATTATTTTGTTTCAGGAAGTGTGGTGAATGCAAGAGAGATGTCTATTATTTCACGAATATTGAATATGCAAGAATGAAACAAGGCGTACAAATATCTGGTACTTACCGCTCAGATGTTGATTTCTGCTGATTTCGATTGCCTTCGTTTACGCAAGGCCTGGTTTTCTCCAAAAGTTGACTCAGTAAATATGCACAATTATAGTTTTATTTAAATTTTGTTGAACGATATAACAAATTGATACAAAATAGTAGTTTAGTTATAATGGTTAACAAATAGCAAGAATATAAGAATAATAGCGACGAAATGACACTGACAAAAGCGACTAACAGCGAGTCTTTTCTACTGACTAATTATTACTACTACTACTGGTCCTCGCGTCCGAAATTCGGGGTTTATATATTGGTAATTCCTTTGTTCCTTGCTTGATCTTTCGCTATAGGAATTCCCGAGTAAGGTGATCTTTTCAGAGCGGGATCCGTTAGCGCACGGTGCGATAGCCTACGTCCCGATAGCACACGAAAAATATCGCTATCGGGTTGGTGTGCCATCAGGTTGGTGTGCTATCGGGACATGAGCTATGAGGATGTGGGCTATCGGGAATTGTGTTCAATTTTTCGTGTACCATCGGGACGTGGACTATCGCACCGTGCGCTAATGGAACCCTCCCATCTTTTCATCAGACCATCATACTTGGAAGCACCGAATTACTAATCAATTGTTTTGACATAGATATCTTTTCAAGGCAGCGCGGCAGTGATCATAGATTAATACGTAAATTTCATCGGAGGTGTTGGTTTACATCTCTGAGAAATAAATGCTCGATATTTTTATGACTTCCTCTTAGACCACCTCACGTGTCAAACCTAGACGTTCTTAATTTAATATTAATATCTATTGCTAGCGATATTAAGATTACAGAATCATTTTATATGTATGTATAACTTCCTTTATATTTCAGAAAAGATTTAGAAATATAATTCAATTAATCGAACTTAAATTACAGTATATAAAGAAAGTTATTTACACTGATCGTGAATTCGTAATGAATTTTAAATATAGCATTTCAAAGGATTAAAATATATTTGTAGTTATTCATTTCTAACATCAACCCAACAATTCTCTTGAAATACTTTATTTGTTATTATCTAAATTATTTATTTCGATCGTATTTGTTTAAAGTCTAAATTTAAATTTTAGCATGCATATAAAGTCTTTATTATATATTAATTGAGGGAGTACATAGTTGATTATCAAATTAAATAACCGTATAGAATAAGAACGGTAAGCAATTATTATAATCAATATTTTAAATAATGGAATTCGTATATGCGTACATTAAGATTAAAATTAATAGTAATACAATTAATAATAGTGAGTAAAGTTGAATTATAAGCAATAAAATTGAATATTTGTTCTTACTTCATGGATATACTAAAGAAACAAGATCGGTAAGAGAATAGTATCTAAATCTAGTAATTTTAAGGCGGGACGTCACAATACACTTAGCATTATCCTTTTCTCACACGTAGCGCTATCCTTCTCACCTTTGCATCGTCTTCTTTCCGCGGATCCCCCTTCCCCTGTGACGTCATTCTCCGCGTGTCTCAATTTCTTCCTCGCGCGTGACGTCACTTCACCCGCACCGCGGTTCTCCTCGTGTCTCACCTTCCTAAAGAGGACTTTTTTTTATACGCAGGGAAAATCCTCATGGATATTTTCCCTCTCCAGGAGAGAGAGTTATGCTGGACTCCTATCGGCTAAAACCCCTGCGGGTGTCTTCCTCGACAATCATCGGGTACGCCAACAGGCATTCGTCCGCGACCCTCCCACCGCGTCATCACTACTAGGACGGACCCGCCTACCTCCCGGTATCACTACTGAGAGGGAATATGCGAGAGGGAGATATCCCGCTCCCTCCGGCTCCCCATGTTCGTCGCGGCTCCTTTTGTGCTGGAAGGAGGGACGGTGGAATGGGGGAACATCAAGCGTCCCATGGATCCTCCCGACCCCTTCCCCTTAAGTCACTGACAGTTGAGACGGCATCCAGAAGGCCCAACTTCCTCCTCATTAGTAGTCCTGCGGTGAGGCCGAAGGCCCAAGCAGTCTCCTCCTCCCTCGCAGTAGCCTCCTGTCCCGTGCCAACGGTGGAGGGAGCAGCCTTCTTCTATACGATTAATAATAGTGAGTAAAGTTGAATTATAAGCAATAAAATTGAATATTTGTTCTTACTCCATGGATATACTAAAGAAATAAGATGGGTAAGAAAATAGTAACTAAATCTAGTAATTTTAAGATGGCGGGACGTCACACTTGAAAGCATTTCTTTCCTTTACACAAAAAAACCACATTCCAGGTGAAATAACACGCAGTTGCGTTATGAAGACGTTACGGGCAAGTCCTGTCTTAACGCGTCCAAAGAATTTTCCAGGCGTGCAAATTATGTGTGAATACACAGTTTTATTCATTAATTGTTCCTCCTATTACTATTTAATTACCCTATTTCTATTCTATTACCAGACTCCTCAGTGTCCGGGAAGGAGGGAAAATTCCTCATCCTCAAGTGGGTAGCAGTTATGCCCGCATACTCTGAGAAGGATGATAAAAAGATCCATATTTTGTATATCTCCTCGAGCTCGCAAGTCTATCATCATCTGACCTTGAAATCGGCGATTCCAAGCACCCTGGCTCCCGAGGGGAAGGAGAATAAGGAGCCGCAGCCAGGAACATCGAGTGTGAATCTGAAAAGATCTCTAAGTGAAATGGAGATTGGAAAGTACAAGTCAACAGCGGAGAGAGCGATGATAATGAGTCCAGAAGGTAAACTCATACCTTTCCGGACACTCAGTAAGATTCCTGAAGAAGCCCAAGGAGGGAAAGAAGAAGACGAGCCTAAGAAGAGCCCTGATCTTCCGAAATATAAATATATATTATGAACTATTGGACTAAAAATATATGGATATGCGTCAAAATGTATAAAAATGTAAGAAATTGTGTCCTAAACCTAATAGCGATAAGATAAACGATAAGGTTAACGAGAAGTACAAGGTAAACAAAAAGTGCAGATCACGGTTAAAATAGAAAAAATAACTGTATAAGCGGCTAATCTAATATAAATCGGATAAATCGCATAGAATAAGGATTAAATAACCTAGATTAACCGTAATTAACTTTAATTTGTAAAGAAATTAAGGTGTAATACATGTAACGCGCATACACGAAAAGTGCGCAGAACAATTGCACTGCCTCTAGAGATGCGCAGAACCAATAGGCGCGTAACTTATTAGATCCCACGGCCAGCGGCGAGAAAACGAACAGACCGCGAAGCGAAGGCGATGGAGGGGATAACCCCGAGAGTGGGAGAGATATATAAGCGACTGCAGAGCTCACTCGAGCTTTTTCGCGACGGTGACAGTTCTTTTAAAATCTAGACGAACTTGTTAAGAAATCCAAAGCGTTATTAGTTCCGCGTGTACGGTGATATAGTGCGAAGTAGATGAAGAGTTTTTTCGCGACGGAAACGATTCTCTAATTAATTAGTTGGATCAGTCGGAAAATCCAGAAGCGAGAATAGCGTGTACGAGACTGTAAAGTTTTTAAGTGACGAATGTTCAATTAAATAAATATATTTATATCGTTATTGTTTATATACATATAAATATATGAACGGTGTTGTGTGTGAATAATATCCTCGTAACCTCTTACAGTCCAATATCCGGTGGCTTACATGTTAGTTGTAAATCCGGGAGTGACCTATAAAACAATAAACGAGATATTAATAACGCAAGGTTGTTAATATACGGGGACTTACTTGGTGATTGAATCATCGAGGGTAACGTCTTCCGGGCGGAGTTGTCCAGCGACGAAGTTCAGCGTGTCCAGCAGCGACCTCTGGAAAAGAAAGAGAAATCTTAAAGTGGTGGAAAGGCCGAGACAAAGAGGCTCAGTCATCCTTTGTGTGACACGTCGAAACGTGTTCGGCGGCCATCTAGTCTATCCTATCTTGTACTGGTGGTGTGACGCAAAGAAACAAGATCGACAACAGGATCCATAGATCTCGGGGTGCATATCAGCTTCTACAGCCGTGAAATCTTGCTTGTTGGCGGACAAACAAGCTGGCGACTGAATTTTATCCAAGGTAAGATTACCTCATCTTTGAATATTTATAAGTAAAAAATACGATTGTCCGATCACAACCTCACCCAGGGTATTGTTAAAACGGACTTAATAAGTCCGTTAGGGAAGTCAATCTGCATATAAATTTGATTTAGTACGAGGCCCGAAAAAATGCTCCTACTTCATAAGTATGTACTAATTATTCTAATTTTTAGATCAATGTTCTTTTCTATAATTTCATTAGTCTATAATTTCAGGGATTCCGATAAGGTTGTCTTCTGCAACAAGGCCTTAAAGATACCGCGGGTCTCTCTCAAATATTCATTTATTAAAGAAGAATACCTTCCTAACTTTGACTGTTGTATTATGTATCCTATCTTTACCTAAATAAACGTTATTTCAACTTAAAATTCTATATTAATTACCAATTCTAATGTTTCCTATAATTTATAATTTAATAGCAAATAATTGAAATAATTTGAAAGCGTTAAGAAGAGCTCTCTTTAAAATTTAACAATATTTAAAAACTAGGCAATAGAGAGCATGGTAAAAATAACTTATTGATCTCGGAAATGCTTTATATTAAAAGACAAAAGAATGGTTTGAATTTGCAGACAGACACAGATAATTTACCGGCCCTTTATCAGGATATAATAAATAAGCTTCCAAAAATCTGAAATGTCATGTACCTGTATATAAACAATGTATCTCGTGTATTCCCACACATTACTGTTCGACTCGAGACTGTTACTGTTGATTTCATCCGTTAGAATGGTTTTATCGAATATTCTCTCTGTGAGTTTGATTAAATCAGTGATATAGTTTTTGACTAAGTGCAATTTTTTTGATACCACTTTTTTTAGGATGCGATTTGTACCGTTATTAGGTAGGAATTTCGATGATAAGTATTCTACGTAAGACTTCTTGGTCCAACCACCATGGAGCCTTACATGCGGAATATGGGCCCACCTACAGTGCGTCTCAAATTTTGATTTACCCGTGATCCTTCGACGTTCAACATTGATTCCGTTCCGATTTTATGTCTTTACGTAATTATTAAATTTTGTACCGGTTATTTTTTGCGCTGAAGAAGACTCGAAATGAGCCAGAAACGTTCGCTTTTTTATGTATATATTTAGATTACTGTTTTCTCATCACCGTGCGAAAGTTTGTTAAGTATTTTATTTGTATTTTTTGTACCTTAATGAATTATATCTTTCGATCATATACGTTACTTTAAGTTATTTTTACCATGCTCTCTATTGCCTAGTTTTTAAATATTGTGAAATAATTTGCTTGTTCAGTCTAGATTTTCAGATGATGACAAACTTCTATCTTATAATGCGCCCTCTATCCTCACTTCCTAGGGGAATTCCCTGATTCAATCTAGTGGAATTCATTAAAAATTATCAATTATGTTTCTAGCCTTCCCAGATGCCGGGAGACCTATTTAAGAAGGGGAATTAACCATACACAGCCTTTCTTAATTGTCTAAACTTAACTGCAATCTTAGGAGAATTCCCTAGGTCCATTCCGTTTAATATGTGAAGGGTGAAATTTACTAAGTTTGCTAAATGTAGCCGTACTTCCTGCCAACGAGACCTAAGACAATTCACCACCTCAAATACTCCTTATATCATTATTTACCACATAGCATATAATGCCACTTATTCACTTGTTCAAAACTTCTGCACTTAGATCATGCGGCAAGCACCGGTTATAGAAATTAGGCTCCTGTCAGTATGCCGAGCTTATCCAATCCACCACACAACACTTTCAGCATATTTTAATGGCGAATACATGCTACGTGGACCCATGTTAGTGAAAATCACTAGATCATTATCAAGAAACACGATAGTGTCTTGCGTCGAGTTCATCTCTCTAGCAAGACGCGCGCCGTGTCTCTTTACGCGAGACGGGAAATTGAGACCAGTTCAGATTATTTCATATTATTATATTACGATAACCGCTGAACGGATCGAGCTCTTATTAGGCTTAATCGATAGCTTATGTTCGAATTATATAATAAAAGTGTCTTTATTTTTACTCTACGAGCTGCAGAAATGGAAATATCGCGATATATAATTCTAAAATCGTGAAAATACGATTAAGAAACGTCCACGTCGTCATCAAACAATATGGCGTACACAATTTGGCGTACGACTGCCGCTGTCGATGGCGGCCACACCAGATGGCGGAGGCGCTGGCGCCTGGCACTTCGTAATTGACATATACATGTCAAATTATTGATATGAATAAATTGTTATCAATAAATTAATAATAATTACTTTTATTTACAGCAAAGTCATATTAATAAATAATTATATGATATTTCTACAATCATTCTTGACTATGCAGCAAATACAGGGTATTGAGTTTTAATGCTTGTGTCAATCTTTTTATCATGCGGGAAATTATCGACTGCATAATAAATTGATTGGTACATAAATGTCAATTATTTGAATCGACCATATCGGAGGCCCGAATATAATATGTATAATAGTAATAATAATAATAATAATAAATATGTAACTTTAATAATAATAATAATATTAATAAATCCATACTACATAATTTCAGCTATTAATTTGCTTTAATTGTACACATTATGTTCGAACCTTAGATACGATCGATCCAAATAATTGACATTTATGTACCGATCAATTTATTATGCAGTCGATAATCTCCCGCGTGATAAAAAGATTGACACAAGCATTAAAACTCACTCTGCATATAAATCTATAATTGTAGAAATATTATATAATCAATTATGTGGCTACGCAGAAGATTCTCTCTCTCACATTATGTTATATTATTGTTATATTATTTATTATTATGACTACGCTGCAAATATATAATTATGACTACGCTGCAAATATAATAAACTTTTACATAAATAATATAATATAATGCGAGAGTAAATAATTTTCTGCATAGCCATATAATTATGATATTTCTACAATCATTCTTAGCTACGCAACAAATATATAAACTTCTATGATTGCAGAAATACTACATAATCATAATTGTGTAACTACGCAGAAGATTCTTTCTCACATTATGTTATATTATTGTTGTATTATTTATTAATAATAATTATTTTTATTTGCAGCATATCATAATAAATAATATGTCATAATAATAAATAGTGTGATATAACATAATACGAGAGAATATAATCTTCTGTGTAGCCATATAATTATACATATACAGGGTGTCCGTCGATTTTCGACCTTAACGAAAAAAATAAATAGATTGGCTCAAATTAAGAAGAAATTATCTATATTGTTTTGGGATTGTCGCAATAATTATGGAAAAAAAAAAAGCTCGGCCAATCGCGGAATAGAAGCCGCGGCCGAGTCGTCCCCTGTAATCCACCGCAAATGAGCGGTGGGATTTATAGTGGTGTCAGCGTTTAGTGGTCGACCTCGGCCTTCTTAAAAATGCGTTTAGCGAGATGCGCTGTCAAAAAAAAAAAAAAAAAAAAAAAAAAAAAAAAAAAAAAAAAAAAAAAAAAAAAAAAAAAAAAAAAAAGCCTTGTCATCGGGAAAATTTCGTAGATAAGTATGGTGTGCTTCCCCCCCCTTTGGGCGTGGTTTCGTGTTCAGCTCAAAGGGCGGCCGAATGTAAAAGATGTACACCACGGTGATAGTAAAATCTCTTGCCGGGGTGCTGGGTGAAAAAAAAAAAAAAAAAAAAAAAAAAAAAAAAAAAAAAAAAAAAAAAAAAAAAAAAAAAAAAAAAAAAAAAAAAAAAAAAAAAAAAAAATCAACAACAGCGGTATTTTGTGTCGGTCAAGTGGGGTCGTGCCCGTATTATTCAGGGCTGTGGGGGGGGGGGGGGGGGGGGGGGGGGGGGGGGGGGTCGGCCGATATTTTCCGCCGGGTCATTTAATTTTTACCGTTTTTCATATTCTTGGCATTTTTGCATTAAAAACGCAAACACGTCTTAGCTTCGAAATCAGCCATCGTACGCGCCGGCAGCACGCAACTAAAGCTGACAGCTGAGCGGACATGTGAGTGTAAGCGTACGTGTGGAGTTCGACGCTTGCGCACTATGGTTGTCCGCTCAGCTGTAGTTGCGTGCTGCCGGCGTACACAGTCTGATAACAGTGTGCGAGAGCTGACGTTTTAATAAAAATCTTGTGTTTGCGTAGTATCTTAACAGTGAAAATGAGGTATATTCTGCAGGAATCTACGGATATGATTGTGGCATACGGACTAGCGGGAAATACTTATCGTGCGGCCGCCCCTTACATGGAATCATTTCCCAGGCGTTAACGAAAACCAAGTGGCCGTAAAATTTTTACGTGTTGTGCAATAATTATGTGAAACTGGGTGTCGGCATAATATCGGAATAATCGGTTCAGCAGTGCGTTTTCGGTACGGGTGAAGAAAAGATTCGTGAAGCATTTTATCATCGTATCATTATCAACGTGTGGAATACATTTTATCGAAGGATTTTCAATCACGGATCAATTCTTTGTAAAGGTACTGTCACCATTAATTTTACATTTATGATGTATTCAGCGTATAGTAATGGCATTTTGAATAATTTTCAAATTGAGAGTGGAATAGGCCTATGGGGGAAATCACTATAAAAAACCGCACCATGCTATCTACCGCAAGGTGGTGTGGAAATGATAGCGCATAATTTTCTCGCCGCTAAAAAGAACGGGTCATTTTTCGGCGCGGTATTGCGAGTATATCGTATCATGTCTCGAGCGACCCGCCCACCGCTTTGGCGGCGCACTAGTATCGGATTACAGGGGACGACTCCTCGCTGCGCGCTTCTATTCACGCAGATTGGCCGAGCTCTTTATTTAATTTTTCCATAATTATTGCGACAATCCCAAAACAATATAGATAATTTCTTCTTAATTTGAGCCAATCTATTTATTTTTTTCGTTAAGGTCGAAAATCGACGGACACTCTGTATATATATAATAATATTTTTTTAAAAATATTATCTATTACACCAATTATCTATTTTATAATACAACGATTTTATATCATAATAATGAATTCTTTTAAAAATTGATATATGTAATGAGTTAAACAAAAAAATTAATTATACATTAATATTTAATTATTTTTGTTCCAAAATTCAGAAATTTAAATTTAAAAGGTGCTTATGTTACATATTTATGTTATATATTTTTTCTTTATATTTAATACAATCACATAAATTAATATAATGGGTTTTAAGAAATTATAGAACACAATATATAACACAATTAATTTTCTTATATTAATTTTCTTACGTAATATTCGAATGTTTACGAGGTTAAAAATATATAATACATATACAATACATTTTGTAGAGAAATTGACTTATATAATTTTACAATAATTTTTTTACATTATACAACACATAATAATTTAATATACATATAATAATCCACTTGTAAATACTTGTTTAATAAAAGAAATTAATATTTAAAATTTAAAATATTTACAATCTATATTTAATATACCACAGATTTAAATTAAGAAAATATATTAAAGTCGATTCATCAATCGATACATCAATATGCACAGACTTAAATATATATACAGAGTGTCTCGTAAATTTTAATCGCGCCTACCTCGACTCTTGTTTTTTCATGGCTATGCGACACTCGCCGCTGACACCCGCGCATATTTTATGATCTAGCCTCGCGAAACGCGCGTTTATTCACATTTTTAATTTCAATAAATTATTGCGAAAATTGCAAAATGGTAAAAGACCTTTGTGTTGAGTTTTTTGCGTTTTATCCACTCACGAGCGTTAGCACATACTTATGAAACACTTTGTATATCGATATATATGTGTTAAGAATTCATTAGATGATATAAAATCCATACCTATATAGATAATAAAATACATGCACAATTATTCACACACAAATAAAAAGTTGATAAATCTGGTTATTATGGTATTAATGCTACGAAATTACATAAATATTAAAGAAACATAAAACAAAATTATCTAAAAAATGTTTATTTGCGCGTACATTATATATGTTCATATTATACAGGGTGTCCGTCGATTTTCGACCTAACGAAAAAAATAAGTAAATTGGCCCAAATTAAGAAGAAATTATTTATATTGTTTTGAGATTGTCGCAATAATTACGGAAAAATTAAATAAAGAAGATCGGCCAATCTGCGTGAATAGAAGCGCGCAGCGACAAGTCGTCCCACTGTAATCCGATACTAGTCGCGCCGCGAGCATGGGCGGGTCGCTCGAGGCATGATACGATATATCGCAATACCGCGCCGAAAAATGACCCGTCCTTTTAGCGGCGAGAAAATGATGCGCTATCATTCACACCACCTTGCGGTAGATAGCATGGTGCGCTTTTTTTATAGTGGTTTCCCCCATAGGCCTATTCCACTCTCAATTTGAAAATTATTCAAAATATCATTACTATACGCTGAATACATCGTAAATGTAAAAAATTAATGGTGACAGTACCTTTACAAAAATTAATCCGTGATTGAAAATCCTTCGATAAAATGTATTGCACACGTTCATAATGATACGATGATAAAATGCTTCACGAATCCTTTCACCTCGTACGAGAGCGCACTGCTGGACCGATTATCTTGATATTATGCACGACACGCAGTTTCACATAATTGTTGCACAACACATAAAATTGCGGCCACTTTGTTTTGTTAACGCCTGGGAAATGATTCCATGTAAATTGCGGCCGCACGATAAGTATTTCCGCTAGTCCGTATGCCACAATCATATCCGTATATTCCTGCAGAATATACCTCATTTTCACTGTTAATTTACTACGCAAACACAAGATTTTTATTAAAACGTCTTAGCTCTCGCACACTGTTATCAGACTGTGTACGCCGGCAGCACGCAACTACAGCTGAGCGGACAACCATAGTGCGCAGGCGTCGAACTCACACGTACGCTTCACTCACATGTCCGCTCAGCTGTCAGCTGTAGTTGCGTGCTGCCGGCGTACGCAGTGTGATAACAGTGTGGAGAGCTAAGATGTTTTAATAAAAATCTTGTGTTTACGTAATAAATTAACAGTGAAAGTGAGGTATATTCTGCAGGAATATACGGAATATTCATAGGACTAGCGGAAAACTTATCGTGCCTATGGAATCATTTTCCAGGCGTTAACGAAAACCAGTGGCCGTACACTTACGTGTTGAATAATTATGTAAACTGGGTGTCGGCATAATAAGGAATAATCGGTTCAGCAGTGCGTTTTCGTGTACGAGATGAAGAAAAGATTCGTGAAGCATTTTATCATCGTGTCATTATCAACGTGTGGAATACATTTTATCGAAGGATTTTCAATCACTGATCAATTTTTGTAAAGGTACTGTCACCATTAATTTTACATTTATGTGTTATTCAGCGTAATGTGGCATTTTGAATAATTTTCAAATTGAGAGTGGAAAGGCCAGGAAACCACTATAAAAAGCGCACCATGCATCTACCGGGTGGTAAATGATAGCGCATAATTTTCGCCGCTAAAGAACGGGTCATTTTTCGGCGCGGTATTGCGATATATCGTATCATGTCTCGAGCGACCCGCCCCTTTCGAGCGCGACTAGTATCGGATTACAGTGGGACGACTCGTCGCCGCGCTCTATTCACGCAGATTGGCCGATCTTCTTTATTTAATTTTTCCATAATTATTGCGACAATCCCAAAAAATATACATAATTTCTTCTTATTTTGGGCCAATCTACTTATTTTTTTTGTTAAGGTCGAAAATCGACGGACACCCTGTATATACATAAGAATGTGAAATAGTGCAATAAAAAAAAAAGTGATAAAGTGATTTTAATAATGATTATAAAAGCAGAATTATGAGATAGTGCAAAGAAGAGAAGTAATTTTGAGTCATATATTCAACAGATAAGTAGAATGTTATACATATAATACATACATACATATATACATATATATGTATATATATATATATATATATATATCCATAAAATATATCCTTAAAACTATTATTACAAAGAAGTAAATAAATATAAATATATATATCACATATTTTATTATATATTTATTATAAATATATTTTTTATAATTTATATATCTTATAGTATATTTCTATATTTTATATCTTACAGTATGTATTTTAATTTTATAGCAAAAAAATATGTTCACATTTTAAACGAAGAGAAAGAAAATACTAAGGCGAAATGTAAACAAGAAAAAATGAAAGGAACATTATATTATCAAGTATCACAATATATTAGATAGTAAACTTAATTCCTGCCTCCAAATATTGTACAATATAAATACAATGTATTGTACAATATTTAGCAGCAGGAATTAAGTTTACCACCTAATAGCAAAACTTAAAGAAAAATTAAATCAACAATTAAAAAATAAATAAAAAATTATATTGTAAATACTTCACAGAAAAAACTAAAATTAAAAGTAAAACTAAAAATATCACATTACTGCAAATGATAAATATATCTTATTTGTAAATGCTTTAAAGAAAAAACTAAAATTAAAGGTAAAAATCTAAAAATATCACTAAAAAATTTTTAATTTTAGATTTTTCTTTAAAGTCCTCAGTCTTTAATTTTTATTGTTTTTTGGGCCACGTCCTGTAAAAAATGAAATGGACATAATTAATTCAAAAATATCTTTAAAATATAAATATAATTTTAAAATTTGTCTTAATTTTAAATACCTTTGTCTTCCCCAGTTATAATGCGCCGAAGATAATCGGTATAAAAAGCGCATGAACCTGTCCTGCTGCTTTCTGATACCAGCCGCTCTCCCTCTTCGTCTTTGAACTATAAAAGCATAAAATAGTATATAAATAATGAATAAAATTTAGTTAAATTTAGATATTATCTTTCTAAATAAACAAAGATATATATTTAAGTTTCACTTAAAGTCAAAATAATATTGGTGCAATTGAACTTTAATATTTTAAATATTTATTAAGATATTAAAAGTATTAAAATATTATTTCATCTATTTTCATTTAAATTATTAACAAGACTATATTACTTATGTTAGGTTGCACCAAAATTATTTTAAATTTAAATGATACTTGAATATGTATATGTCTTTACTTATTTAAACAGAAGAACATATATTTTAGTCTTGTTTAAAGCTAAAGTAATATTGATACAGTAATTATTTGGGCTTTAAGCGAGACATAAATATCTGTCTACTTTATCTTTTTTTTTAAATAAATAAAGTCAAACATATTTAATGCTAACATAACATAATGTAAGAGTAAATATTAGGGCTGCGCAGTAACATAACATAATGTAAGAATGAATAATCTTCTGCGAGTTATATAATTATGATTGTTTATTTGGCTTCGCTTAAAGCCAAAACATTAGTACAATTAGTTTTAATATTTTAAATATTAATTATTAAAATATTAAAAGTATTAAAATATTACTTTGTCTATTTTCATTTAAATTATTGACAGAACCATATTATTTAGACTAAGTTGCATCAATATTATTTTAAATTTAAGCGATACTTAAATATGTGTCTGTCTTTACTTATTTAAAGAGAAAGAACACACATATTTAAGTATCGCTTAAATTTAAAATAATGTTGGTGCAACTTAGTTTAAATAATATGGTTCTGACAATAATTTAAATGAAAATAGACAAAGTAATATTTTAATACTTTTAATATTTTAATAATTAATATTTAAAGTATTAAAACTAACTAATTGTACTAATGTTATTTTGGCTTTAAGCGAAGCCAAATAAACAATCATAATTATATGACTCGCAGAAGATTATTCATTCTTACATTATATTATGTTACTGCGCAGCCCTAATATTCACTCTTACATTATATTATGTTAGGATTGAATATGTTTGACTTTATTTATTTAAAAAAAAAGATAAAGTAAATAGATATTTATGTCTCTGAGCTTAAAGCTCAAATAATTATTGTATCAATATTATTTTAGCTTTAAGCAAGACTTAAATATATGTTCTTCTGTTTAAATAAATAAAGACATAAACATATTTAAGTATCGCTTAAATCTTAATATTTTAAATATTTTAATAATTTAATATTTTAAATATTTAATAAATAATTATAAATTATATGTTGTTTAATTATGGATTAAAATGTTACGTTGTCTATTTTCATCAAAATTAGCAGGCTCAGTAGCAGCTATGGGATCTGCGGAAGCAGCAGGACAAGCGGCAGCAGAACGAGTAGCAGCAGGACGAGCAGCAGCAGGACGACCAGCAGCAGGACGAGCGACGGTGACGAGATCAGTGTCGAGAACAGAACGAGCGATGGCGACAGGATTAGCGGGAGCAGAACGAGCGATGGCGACAGGATTAGCGGGAGCAGAACGAGCGATGGCGACAGGATTAGCGGGAGCAGGACGAGCGACGAAATCATCGGCGATACCAGGATTCGATTCTACAGCTCGTTCGGGAACGAGAGCGGGACTGGAAGACCGATTTGAGGCCTTATGGCCTATGTTTTCTTTTTCTTCCAGGCTGAATTTTTCCTGAAACTCGTTCATTTCTATATCTATCTAAAATATTAAATTGTTTTTATCTTAATTTATGTAAAGAAATATTAAGAATAATATAATATTTACGTCTTCATTTTCCGCCATGTTGAATTATCGATTAAACCATTGATCGATAATTTACATAGATAATACTTACGTCTTCATTTTCCGCCATGTTCAATTATCGATTAAACCATTGATCGATAATTTACATAGATAATAGATAATACTTACGTCTTCATTTTCCGCCATGTTGAATTATCGATTAAACCATTGATCGATATAATTTACATAGATTCGTAACTTTGGATGAAATAGCGTTGTTTCTCATTGATTGTATTATAGTTTACATATGTGAATATTTTAATAATTAACAAGGATTCTGAATAACAGGTATATTGTTATTTATGAATTTTAATTAATATTTTTTAATTAGCACTTTTTTATCATAAAGAGAATGTTTTGTATCAATTTCACATTATGAAAAAATACATATATTTATTAAAAATATTCCATTAATGTATATTTTATTATGGTATATAATTTGGTAAAATTTATTTCAGAATCATTTTATTTCGAAATAACAAAAAATTTATAAGAGACCTCGTACAATAAAAAATTTAGATTAGAAAAAATTAGTTATTTCTATTCATCAATTTCATTGATCAATTGTTCAGTTCATGTATAATTTAATAATGTAAAATTTATTTCAGAATCATCTGTTTTGCAAAGAGAAATTTAGGAAGGCTTCGTGCAATAAAAAATTTAGAAGAGGTTAGTTATTTGTATTAAACAATTTAATTAATCAACTGTTTAGTTCGCGTATAGATTAATAATTAATAATTAGTTATATAGAATGTCTCATTTTAAACAACAATCCACTGAAATATGTAATACAGAATATATTTAAACAATGTATCCTGTTTTCTAATAAAAATATTTTTGCTGCAATCTTAAAGATAAATACATAATTAATAAGAGTGAATACTAGGATTGCGTAACAACATATAATAACATAATGTAAAAGTGAATATTAGAGCTGCGCAATAACATAACATAATGTAAGAGTGAATATTAGGGTTGCGCAGTAACATAACATAATGTAAGAATGAATAATCTTTTGCGAGTCATATAATTATGATTATATAGTATTTCTGCAATCATAGAAGTTTATATATTTGCGTAGCTAAGAATGATTGTGGAAATATCATATAATCATAATTATATGACTATGCAGAAGATTATTTACTCTCGTATTATGTTATTTTCGGCAGCATTCGGGAGTAAAAATATTTCACAAAATATACATTTATTGATAATTTCATCTTAATACTTGGTCATAGTGGTAAGCCATAGTAACATAGATATTGTTAATTGTAATATTTAACTATGAGCTTGTTATAATGTACTATGAATTTGCAATATAAAACGTGTAAAACGTATATTTATATGTATGTTTTTAACTTAATAAATAAACAATTATGTTAAAAATTTTCTGTTATTTATATTTTATATAATCTTTTAATTTTTACAGGTGCAGAAAATTATAAAAAATATAAAAATTTATCGGCTGCTTTGGTGCTGTATAAAGGCTGCCATAAGCGTTGAATTAAATTGTCGGCTGCAATAGCGCTGAATTCTGGCTTGCCTTAGGCGCCTTATTAAAAAATTTTAATTTTGTGTATATTAAACAAAAATTAGCTATTATATAGCTATTATAGCTATTATAGCTATCATAGTATTACAGTAAAAGATACGATAGCATCTTGTGTTAAGTTTAGATTCTTTAAAGCGATTTTTCTAAACAACACACACACACACACACACACACACACACACACACACACACACACACACCACACATATATATATATATTAGAGGTGTCCGTCGATTTTCGACCTTAACAAAAAAATAAGTAGATTGGCCCAAATTAAGAAGAAATTATTTATATTGGTTTGGGATTGTCGCAATAATACGGAAAAATTAAATAAAGAAGATCGGCCAATCTGCGTGAATAGAAGCGCGCGCACGAGAGTCGTCCACTGTAATCCGATACTAGTCGCGCCGCGAAACGGTGGGCGGGTCGCTCGAGACATGATACGATATATCGCAATACCGCGCCGAAAATGACCTGTCCTTTAGCGGCGAGAAAATGATGCGCTATCATTTCCACACACCTTGCGGTAGATAGCATGGTGCGCTTTTTTATAGTGGTTTCCCCCATAGGCCTATTCCACTCTGAATTTGAAAATTATTCAAAAATGCCATTACTATACGCTGAATACATCATAAATGAAAAATTAAGGTGACAGTACTGGTTGTGGTTCGGGAAAATCCTCGATAAAATGTTCGCCGTAATGATACGACGATAAAAGTTCACGACTTTCTTCATCCGTACGAAAGCGCACTGCTGCCGATTATCCCGACACGCCGTTTCACATAATTATTGCACAACATCAAATTGTACGGTCACTTGGTTTTCGTTAACGCCGGGGAAGTGGTTCCTTACCGGCGCCGTAGTTCCGCTAGTCATCCCATCAGGTATATTCCTGCAGAATATCCCTCATTTTCACTGTTTATTTTACTACGCAAACACAAGATTTTTATTAAAAACGTCTTAGCCTCGCACACTGTTATCAGACTGTACGCGGGCAGCACGCAACTACAGCTGAGCGGACAACCATAGTGCGCAAGCGTCGAACTCACACGTACGCTTACACCACATGTCCGCTCAGCTGTCAGCTGTAGTTGCGTGCTGCCGGGGTACGCAGTGTGATAACAGTGTGCGAGAGCTAAGACGTTTTAATAAAAATCTTGTGTTTGCGTAGTAAATTAACAGAAAATGAGGTATATTCTGCAGGAATATACGGATATGATTGTGGCATACGGACTAGCGGAAATACTTTATGCGGCCGCAATTTACATGGAATCTTTCCCCAGGCGTTAAGGAAAATCAAGTGGCCGTACAATTTTATGTGTTGTGCAATAATTATGTGAAACTGGTGTCGTGCATAATATCAGGATAATCGGTCCAGCAGTGCGCTTTCGTATGAGATGAAGAAAGGATTCGTGAAGCATTTATCATCGTATCATTATCAACGTGTGGAATACATTTTACCGAAGGATTTTCAATCACGGATCAATTTTTGTAAAGGTACTGTCACCATTAATTTTTTACATTTACGATGTATTCAGCATATAGTAATGGCATTTTGAATAATTTTCAAATTGAGAGTGGAATAGGCCTAGGGGGAAACCACTATAAAAAAGCGCACCATGCTATCTACCGCAAGGTGGTGTGGAAATGATAGCGCATCATTTTCGCCGCTAAAAGGACGGGCCATTTTTCGGCGCGGTATTGCGATATATCGTATCATGTCTCGAGCGACCCGCCCCACTGCTTCGCAGCGCGACTAGTATCGGATTACAGTGGGACGACTCTCGTCGCCGCGCGCTTCTATTCACGCAGATTGGTCGAGCTTTTTTATTTAATTTTTCCATAATTATTGCGACAATCCCAAAACAATATAGATAATTTCTCTTAACTTGAGCCAATCTTTTATTTTTTTCGTTAAGGCCAAAATCGACGGACACCCATACAGGTCTGTAAAGAAAATAAGAATATAGACCTATTACCTAGAAAAAATATAATTTTTCAAGGTGAATCGTTAACTGACATGTATATGGAATATTTTAATCGTTTTTTAGAAAACTGCTCAGAATATAGACCTGTCGAAACATGGCGGACACAATGTCTTGATACGATTCAGCATGTGCCAGAAGACAAAAAACATATACAAATATTGCATAGTTCGTCAGGTTTACATGATGGACATTGAGTATGCAGTTATTATGACAGAAAAAATATATTTATTTATGATTCGTTAAATACTAAAAAATTACATAAGCATCATGAACAATTTTTGAGACGTTTATTTCCGACATATGATTTTAAAAAGAATCTTGTCAAGTTTCCAACTGTGCAATATCAACCAAATGGTAACGATTGTGGTGTTTTTGCAATAACTTTTGCAATTTCTTTGTTATTTAATGTTAAACCAGAAAAAGTAAAATATAATCATAATTTAATGCGTTCGCATTTGATAAAGATTTTTGAATCTAATATTATTGAACATTTTCCTCAAGATCCACAATATGTACCACAAAAAGTGCTTCCATTAGCTGTTATAAAAGCAAGAGAAGTGAAGTAATCTGTATACGTACTATACGACAATGTGAAACAAACAACAAAATTAAATTGTTTAAAAAAGAAAGCGTCTTAATTATGAATTAAAAAAGAATTGAGTAATAATGAATTAGATTTAATAACGAAAACAATCTAGAAAATCTCATAAAAAAAGATATTGAGATTTATGAAAAAAGTAATAAATATCTTCAAAATAAGCTTTATATTGGAAGTAATAACTGCAAAATTGACATCAATAATGATTCATTTAATAGCAATGAATCAAATGTGATTATTTATGATATTATTACTTGTGAACAAAATACAAACGAGAACATTGAACAAAAATGCGTTGAAAAACATTTTCAATGTGGAAATAATATTTTGTTAAATAATACTAATGAAAATAAATGTCAGTATTTGGAAAATGAAAGCGTTAACAAACGTGTACGTTACATACAAGATTTAGATAATCATGATCAAGTTGAACAACAAGATTCAGAAAATAATCTTACTGTACAATTCAATATGATCAATATGATCAAGATTTAGAAAACAATTTTTTTGAACTGTGTAATCGATATAAACGGAACTTAGAAGATAGACGTGCTAAACAACGTCACTGGTATAGACAAAACTTAGAAGATAGGCGCGTTAAACAACGCGAACGATATAGACTAAACTTAGAAGATAAACGCGTCGATATCAGCAGAATTTAAAAGAGGAACGCATTAAAAGACGTAATCGATATTAGCGGAATTTAAAAGAGGAACGCGTTAAAGATCGATATAAATATAATTCAAAAAATAGACGCGCAAAAAAGTGCGTAAATTATTCTAAGAACTTTCAACATGAACGAGATAGACAAAAAAGATTAGATCCTACTCGTAAATGGCTTTACAACAAACGTTATTATCAGAAAAGTAAAAAATCCGTACCTATAGTAAAAAATTATGATATTCGAAAAAAAATTTTGAAAAAGTATAGAAAATTTCGGTTCCAAAACACTATAAAACTTCATCATTCTTCAGAAGTATATATACAAAATATTGCAAAGAAACTTAATATTACAGATCATATCGAAAAACGATTAAAAGCTGAAAAAATCGTGCGGTGGTGTATGTATGTAAGAAAGTCTTATATTCGTAATGTATATAAAATTTTAGCTTTGATTAGACAAAAAGCAGAAGTAAATCTGACTGAACTAAATCTGATTTTTGTGGAAAATTCTACTGATGAGAATAAATTAGTAGCATTATGTGGTATATCTGCACACACAGCCTCATCGGAAAATTATTTCATTGATTCTACGTATCATCATGTAACTGCAGAAAAACCTTTAAATGCAGAAGGAAAAATAAATAAAATGCCATTGATAAAAACTTCATCGGAGCCTTTGATAATAAATACAGAAGGAAAAATTGTTAATATATTACCGCTAGAAGAAACAGGAGCGAAAAAATCATGGTCGTGCAGTACTTCATGTAAAATTAATAATTCACTTTTAATTAATCGTTATCAAAAGTTTCTTGAAACTATAAGTACATGTACTTTAAAAAATGTGCCAAAATTAAAATTAAAAATTCATGAATGTACTATGAAAACTTCAGATAAGAAATTAGGCCATACGCGTAGCTGTCATATTGATTTAACGCTTTGCAAGGGAATGTTTCTTCCTGTTCAATTATTATCACCTCATTTTCCAAAAGTAAGAAATATGAAGCATTTAACTTATCAATTGATAGCTTCCTATCGAGAGATGAAAAAACTAGATAAAGCATTAGCTTCTGTTGATGTGAAAACATTGGAGGAAATAGCAACCTCTGCACAAGAAAAAGCAGATATGTACAAACATCAACAAACAGAAATTATTTTGAGCGATGATGACATTATATCTAGGTATAGTGAAGCATTTAAGGCTCTAACTAAACGTTCGGTAGATACACCAGAATATGTTTGTGTATCATGTGAGCGGTTGTGTTATAGAAGATATGTTACTAAACTCACTAGTCGATTGAAAATAGACAATCCAATGTGGAGAGATTTAATGCTACGAATACAACAAAATACAACATAAAAAGATACACGATACATATGTAATTATTGTAGAGGCAAATTTCATAAAGATTTAATGCCTACATATTGTATTTGGAATAACCTCCTCACAAATCATGTACCCGAAGTAATATCATCTCTTAATACATTCGAAAAAATTCTTATACAAAGAGCTAAAGCGTTTCAAACTGTCCTTAAGATGGGAACTGTCATGAATAAAAAGTTACCTCAAAGACAAATGATGCAAAAAGTTAAAGGTAGAACGTTTCATCTACCATTGCAAGAAACATTTGACAAATTATGTGATAAAACTGATCCTATAAATATGAATCACGAACTGTTTATTCTTGTTAGAAATGTTCCAACAAAATCAAAAATTATTTGGGAAGAGATAGTTAAAAAGATGTTAAAAAGATATTTGATGCTTTAACATGGTTAAAAAGTAATAATCCTTTATATTCTCATATTATATTGCCAAATAATCATAATGAATTATATTTGCCAAAATTAAAAGATTCTGAATTTCAAATGGAAAAAACAGAAGAAGCAGCATTAAATAATGAATTGAATGATTTGATAAAAGAAACAGAACATGATGTAAAAGTGACATCAGATAATGAGTTATTGAATAATTCAATAAAAGACACGAAACACGATGTAGAAATTATATTAGATGATCAACGGAAAGCAATGATAACTCAGGTTACTGATGGAAACGATGGTTATTATGAGCAATATACTATATACCCTTTATATGAAAAGAAAGCAAATAAAACTTCAACAGATTTATCAAATGTTAAAAGTTCAAGATATGCTCTTGGATAACCGTGAAAAATATTTAGATTTAATGTGTTTTTCAGATTTATATCCCTTTGGCATGTATGGTCAACATGAAACTAGACAAGTCAAACTTCATGATTATGAATTTATAAAATGTCGTTTGATATCCAAACATCCATAGTATAGATTAAATCCACAATATTTATTTTATTTATTGAACGACGCAAACATGCGTCAATTAAGTCGAGGAATTTTTCATAAATTAAATATAACTGATCAACGAGCTCGTTATACAGCTGCAGAATATTTAGATGCAATGTCAAAAGATCTGTTGGAATCTAATTTAGTACAATATTTTCTACGCCGAAATACAGAACAATATTGGCGTAGACCGAGAAGTGATTTAAAGTGTATGACGCAACATTATGGACCTGCAACATGGTTTTTGACATTAAGTCCGAGTGAATGATTATGGGAAGATTTAGGTGCATATATTCGTAGAGTAAATGGCTGGAATGATACTTCATTATCTGTTAGCGTATTAATTGCTAAAGATCCTGTGTCAACATCAAGATTCCTTGATAATAAATTCCAGGCAATGCTTGATTTTATTAATTCAAAAGATAATCCTATTGGAGAAGTAACTCATTATTTCTGGCGTCGAGAATATCAAGGTAGAGGTATGCAACACTTTCACTTATTAATTTGGATTAAGGATGCACCAATTTTCGGTAAGTCTACTGTTGAAGAAGTTTCTAAATTCATTTTAGAATACGTAAGTTGTAAATTGCCGAATAAAGAAATTTCACCGTTATTATATAGACGTGTTAATACACATCAACGACACATACATAACGATTATTGTCTTCGTTCTAAAAAAACAGAAAGTAATAAGGTTCTTCGTGTGTCGCTTTGGATTTCCTCGTCCCGTTACTGAAATTTTGAAAATGAGGGATGTGGCAACTTCAATAGCAGGAAGGAAACAATTGAAACATAAAAGTAGACTTTATGATCTTCCTCGAACAGACAATGAAGTTCTTATAATAAATTATTATAATCCTGTTGTGCTTACTGCATGGGAAGGCAATATGGATATACAATTTATTGGTGAAAAATCATCATTGCTTACTTATTACATTACTAAATATATGAATAAAGCGGGAAAAAGTGAATTGTCTAATTCTATTCTTAACCAAAGTAAGGATAATAAAAACAAATCATTAGCAAGTCGTCTATGGAATATTGCTTTGCGATTTACGAATAACAGAGAATGTGGAATTCTTGAAGCTGCTGATACATTGCTAAATATTCCTTTACATGGAACTGATACGACTATTAAATGGTTAATCAGATACGACACAGAAGATTAAAAAACCGTAAAGAAATTGAAGCCCTTAATGCTGAATTTACAGATATATTTTATCCATCTTTGATAGATAATTATTATCCACAAAGACCAAATGAATTAGAAGAAAAATCTCTTTATGAATTTGCATAATGATACGATATCACGAAGACTAAACCAAGTAGTAAAAAGATTGAACATTATAAAATAAGTAATAATCAATATATTAAACGACGACGGCGTGGACATCTTATTAATCATTATAGATTTAATGTTAATAACCAACCAGAAAAGTACTTCTTTTCATTATTATTTATGTTCAATCCATGGAGGAAATTAGAGGATCTTAAAAATGGATGCGATACTTATGCCGAATCGTTTTATAAAGTAAAACTACATCTTACAGAAGCACTGCAATATCATGAAAAATTAGAAGAAATGCAAAGAGCATTTGAAACTGCAGAAGAATTAGTTAGACAATGTCTACATGATGATTTACAAAAACAACAATCACAAGATGATCCTGAAAATCCAATAGGTGTTCAAAATGTAGAGGCTGATGGAGCAATGCAAGATTTTAAAGATCTTGATGAGAAAATAATTCCAGAGATTGATGTGAAATGATAGCAAAATTAAATACGGATCAAAAACGAATATTTGATAGAGTTATTGATACTGTACAATAAGATAAATCAATATTACGATTATACGTTAGCGGAGAAGGTGGTACTGGAAAAAGTTTCTTAATTAAGACTATTAAATGTTGGATAAAACAAAATCTTAATAAAGATACTGCTGTAGCAGCATCTACTGGAATAGCAGCATTTAATATAGATGGTTTGACAATTCATAGGTTGCTTCAATTACCCGTTCAACATGATCAGACTCCTAAATATAAACAACTATCTGATTATGTATTGAAAATTTTACAGATCTTAAAGATGTTATTCTTCTTGTAATAGATGAAGTATCAATGATATCTAATTTAATGTTAATGTATATACATCTTCGATTGTCCGAAATATTTGACACTAATGATTGCGATGATGGTTGGTTTGGCCGAAAGCGCATTCTTTTATTTGGAGACTTACTTCAACTGCCTCCAGTACTTGAAGATCCTATTTTCATGCACTTATCAGATGAAAAAATTGCTAAATATCTTGGCTCTTTAAATGCTGTTAATTTGTGGACTACATTATTCGATTACAATGAATTAACAATTAATATGCGTCAGCAGGGAGATGGCTCTTATCGTGAATTACTGTCGAGAATTCGTTTCGGTTTAGTCACAAAATCTGATTGTAAGATTCTTGAAAATAAAAAGTATATTTTAAAGGTAATTCTTTTGAATCTAAATTAAATGAATTATGTGATTTTATTAACACTCTGCCATCAGATACCGTTTGTTTATTGCCCACTTGTCATATGTGTGATGTTCTTAATAATGCAATGTTAAGTCGTATTGCTTCTGAAGAAATATTATTAATCGCTGAAGATACAATTGAATGTATTCCATATGTAAAAAAAAAAGTATTAAAAGTATTATCAAATAATGATGATGATAATTCTAGAACAGCTGGGCTTTCAAAAAATTCCGATTAAAATTGGAGCTAAAGTTATGATACGGCGTAATATTGATGCTAGTTTGGTTCTCGTAAATGGTACAATTACTGAAGTGATTTCAATTGTACAAGATTCATCTACTAATAACATAGAAAAGATTAAACTTCTTTTACCATCAGGTGCAGAATATTTAATTGAAAGAGTAAACGTTAAATTTGAGGTAATGGATAGAGCATATGTTATCAGAAAACAGTTTCCATTATCTCTAAGTTATGGTATAACTATTCATAAAAGCCAAGGATTAAGTTTGAAATGTGCTATTATGGATATTGGTAATTCTATATTTAATTGTGGTCAAGTTTACGTTGCGTTATCACGAGTAACTTTAGATGGTTTACATTTAATTAACTTTGATCCTTCGTCAATAATAGCTAGTGAAGAAGCTATTGTTGAATATAACCGGCTAAGACGTATACATAAACCAACAACAGAAATAATAATACCTCCAAAAAGACATTATCCGAAAGTAAAAGATGTTCTATGGGCGTTACCAAATTACTTCCATTCAACAGTCGGATGAAAAAATAGAGCGAAGTACTGCTTGGATTATACGTGGTTTCGAAAATACTGATAAAGTTTCATGTTATGCAAATGCAGTATTGCAATGTTTATTAAATTTTAATATTATTAGAGAGCAATTGTTTCATTGCTAAAAATCAGATGTTTTACATTAGTATGTCGATATCAAAATGGTGTGCATAATCTAAGTACAAATTCAATACGACAATATTTAGGAGAATATTTTTCAAGTTCCGTAAAACAAAATGCATCTGATTTTCTTATAGCTCTTTGCGAAAAATATGATTGCATAAAAAGTCTCATGAGAAATCAAATAGTTTCCACAAGACGGTGTAAAACCTGTGATAATACAAAAACTATTGTTGATAATAATATTATTATTTCTATTCCTATTAATAATTTGAAGAAAAAAAAATATGATCTTAATGATTTGTTAAATGTTACTTTTTCACATTAGTTTCAATTGCATAACGAATCGAATTGCATGTGAATATTGTGCTGAAAAAAATAATATGTTATTAAAAAGAGAAAATTGGCAAAAGAGATAATTGTGATTCATTTAATATCTTTTCCATCACAAAATGATAAATCAATGAAAGCGACACATGATTTTAATTTATGTGCTATTCCAACGACTAAAATATTAATAGATGGGCACACGTACAAAGTGACAAATGCCATATTTTTTCAAAACCCTGATACTGATGAAGGCTATTATATAAGTATGTGCAGAGAAGGAACATCTAATATTTGGATCGAAGCTAATGATGCTCAAGTTAAGAAAAAACAGTGGCCTAGAGGTGGTAAAAATGTTTGTTTACTTTTTCTACGAAGAATGTCTAATAAGTAATATATAAATATATTCAATATTATAAAATTAATAATTTAAATATCTGTAGGCAAGAAAGACTGTCACATTTTGAAAAAGTATAACGGGGGTTTATTTAAAAATGTATAATAAATATATGCAATAAAAAAATAATATTCACAAAAAATTTATAAAATATGTAATGTTTAACACATAAAAAGTGATATTCTTAAAAAATATCTTTTAAAGAAAAGTTAAACTTAAATATCTGTAAAAAACGATCATATAATATTTAAATATCTATAGTAAACAAGCGAGACCGTCACATTTTGACATAGTATGACGGGGATCGTGATGGGTTTATTTTAAAAAATGTTTAACAAATATTACGAAAATTAATAATTATGAAAAATTAAATTTGAAATACATAATTTTTTATACAAAACGAAGTGATATCCCTAAAAAATACCTTTAAAAAAAGGTAAAGTAAAAGCGTCGAGTTCATCTAAAAATCGTCTCACAAAAAATAGCTATCACAAAAACTAGCTATCTTTGGTAATTATTTACAAAAACGGACCACCCTCCGATGACCTTGACCTTGACATATATTGTCAAGATCATGACCCTGAACAACATTCCGAAGATTTCAGCCGTCGGTCGTTGTTCGTTAAAAAGTTATGGTAATTATTTCCTTGGGGAGCCACCTCGGATGACCTTGACTTTGATATATGCGGCTGTGGGGGTACACCCCTAACACATGATTTGAATTTTGCGGCGATCTCTTTAGTTTCTGAGATATGCGACCTTGTAGTATCATAATTTTTTATATACAATAATACTAATAATTTTGAATTTTTTGTATGGAATAGTACAAATATAAATTATATGATTTTATATAATTTTATATTTAAAGGTAATACCTTGGGCGATAGACATTGGGCTACGCTACCGACAGTGCCGCCCGACCCCCCTCCGCGGGGAAGGCGGTAGGGCGCGCTTAGCGCGCCCGTTAAGCCGCCTTCCCCGCGGAGGGGGTCGGGCGGCACTGTCGGTAGCGTAGCCCAAGTCTATCGCCCAAGGTAGTTATTTTTAAATATAAAATTATATAAAATCATATAATTTGATAGTTCCAGTGTAATCTTAAAAATTAATATCTCGCTTCACGTGTAGAGCGACGATTTTGTTAGAGGAGAAAGTTTCTTTACGCATCAAAATCTATTTATAAAAAAAGTTTTAACAAAATCGGTAAAGAGACCCACTCTCTTGTAGTATTATCAACAATTACCATTATAATATTTCAAAGTCGCATATCTCAGGAACTAAACGAGACCGCCGCAAAATTCAAATCATGTGTTACTTAGAGGTGTATCCCCTACAACATATGTCAAGGTCAAGGTCATCGGCGAGGTGGCTCCCCTAAGGTAAATAATTAGCGAAACCTTCTTGCACTCCGCCAGTAGGATGCAGCTCTCACACAAAACGAGGTTCTATTTTATGTAAACAAATACATGTATTATTTCTACACTACTTATTTATGTCTTTCAATACTCAAAATAACTACTATAATTTTCTAATTTGTTTTGTTAATAACTTTTTAACGAACAACGACCGACGGCTGAAATCTTCGGAATGTTGTTCAGGGTCATGATCTTGACAATATATGTCAAGGTCAAGGTCATCGGAGGGTGGTCCGTTTTTGTAAATAATTACCCTATCTTTATGTAAAAAATTAACTCTGAAAAATTTTCACAAAAAATAGCTATCACAAAAAATAGTTATCTCTATGGAAAAAATTAATTCTAAAAAACTGTTTCACAAAAATTCACAAAAATAGCTATCTTTATGTAAAAATTTAACTGTAAAAAAATTGTTTCACAGAAATCGTTATTTTTATTAAAAAATAATTTTTACAAAAAATACTGATATTGATTATAAAAAATTGCGTCAAGTTGGGGTGCAATTTCACTTTAAGTTTGTTAGTGTTATAAAATTTTATATAAAAAATTGCGTCAAGTTGGGGTGCAATTTCACTTTAACTTTGTTAGTATTATAAAATTTTATACATGTATGCTTTTATATAATATAATCCGCTGCTGACAAATAGGTAGAAGTTCCGTTTAAAATCTATTACATTTTTGTCATGAAGAAGAACATTTTTTGTTAGAGCTGAATCAATTTTTTAAAATAATAAAAGATTACGTCAAATGATTTTTAAATTTTCTAAAAAATTAAAATAAGATTAAAAAACTTATTTAAAAATTAAAAATTAAAAAATGAAAGATTACGTCAATAATTTTTAAATCTTCTACAAATATAAAAGAACAAATTTGTTTAAAAATTAAAAATTAAAAATGATAAGGCGCAGATTATTTGGGAATAAAATAAATGTAACTCGGTGAGAATTGCAATGGATTACGTGTATTTTATAAGCGAGTGCAAATGTGAATAGCGAGAGAATAATCACGTACAGTTCAGTAGGTAAGTAAAAAAAAGGTGTGTGTGTGTGTAGTTCTTATTCTAGGGACATGGAGTGTATAGATGGCGTGGGGCGAGAGTATGTATGTCATGTATGTATGACCGAGTATTGTAATATTCAACACTCTCCCTCAATATGCGGTCTCGAAGTACTCTTACTGCTGACGATCCTGAGACCCAGTTGATGAGAATACCTCTGTTTTTTGGCTTGCCAGGAGATAGCGGCATTGCTCAGGATGGTCGCGTAGCCAGTATAAGAACGTCTGTCGTTTGGACAGTTCGCCCAGTCCGAATTGACGAAGCATGTCAAAGATTTTGACGTCGGTTCGTATACTAGTCCCAGGTCGATGCTCCCGCGGAGATAACGTAAGACGCGCTTAGCTGCTGTCCAAATGGCTTTCGTCGTAACAATCATTGAACTGGCTTAAGCAACTGACAGCGAAGGCTATATCCGGTCTTGTAGATACAGCTAGATACATCAGAGCTCCGATTAGTTCCCGATAGGGAAATCTCGATGTTGCGGTTGTCGACGTCGGTTTTGTTAATTTTTGACTAATGTCCATAGGCGTGCGAACTGGGTTCGATTCTATCATTCCAAATCGGTTTAGAATTTCGATTATGTATCCTCTTTGATGCATCGTAATTTTGTCGCCTTCTCTGCTGAACTCGATGCCTAGACAATGTTTGATGTCACCAAGGTCCTTTATTTCGAATTCTTGTGATAGGTTTAACTTCAGTTGTTTCATCCGATTAACCCTTTTTGAAGCGATTATGAGATCGTCGACGTAGACGGCAATGAGAACTATGTCTTCGCCCTTACCGATGTGATATACGCATGGGTCGGCGTTCGATGGTGCTGCACTGTGTTTTCTCAGTACGTTGTCCAGTGTAGCGTGCCAGTTTCTTCCTGCCTGTTTGAGGCCATATAAGGATTTCTTCAGGAGGCAGACCTTGTTGCCCTTGTTTAATTCCTGTAGCATCGCTTTTGCTTTTTCGTATAATTCGCTTCCTTTCGATTCCTTGTTTATTAAGACTTCCAGAGATTCGATGATATGATTAGGTGGTTCCATGTATATAGATTCCTGAATCTCTTCATTCAGGTATGCGGTAGTTACATCCAATTGGTGGACTGACATTCCGTAGTGAACCGCAAGCGCTATTAACATTCGTATTGAGCTCATGCGCGCTACTGGTGCGAATGTTTGATTGAAATGTATTCCTGGACGTTGAGCGAATCCCTTGGCCACCACGCGGGCCTTTCTTCTGTTTATTGTTCCGTCGGGATTAAATTTGTTTCTCAATACTATGCGACTTCCAATTACTTCAGTATCTTCGGGACGATCTACGATCTGCCAGGTATTGTTTTTGATGATGGATTTTATCTCTGTGACCATTGCGTCGAGCCATTCGTCGGCGTTCGCGCTGGATAGCGCTGTTCTTATGGAAGTCTCTGCGACGAATGCGTGTTTAGAGCTCATAATTTCAATATCTTCTGCATATTTTAGGTTGAAGAGCTTACGAGGTCTTTCCCTCTGTCCGGTACGTTCGTGTCTAGGTCTTCCGGGTGCTCTTCGGGGAGTATTGGGTAACGATTCCTCTTCTGTGCTGTCTTCTCGTGTTGCTTGATCGAAGATCTCTTGCGTGGTGTCGTCCGGAATGGTTTGATCGATGGGCTCTTCCACTGTGTTCTCCCGAATCGTCCGATCGAGGGGTCTTGGATCATTGTGACTCTCTAGAGGAGTTGATTCAATCACGATTTCATTGTTATTCGAGCAAGTGTTATCCTTATAAAAATCTTCCGGGACAAAATTTTCGTTGTTTCGCGTTTCGATCTCGGGCATCTTCAGGAATTTGATGTCGCGCGTGATTTCGATTTTTCTTTCTGAGGGTATCCACACCCAGTATCCTTTGGAAGTTTCCGAGTAGCCTAGAAATATTGCTTCTCTGCTTCGTGAATCGAATTTTCCTTTTCCAGGTCGCGTATTCAAGCAAAATGCCTTGCATCCAAATTCTCTAAAGTAGCTTACGTCGGGTTTCCTCCTGGTCCAAGCCTCATATGGAGTTTTTCCGTTTAAGCTGCTGATAGGGCACCGGTTTCTGATGTAATTGGCCGTAGAGATTGCTTCCGCCCAGAACGATGATGGGAGACCGGACTGTATCAGGAGACATCTTGCCATGTCGTTCAGAGTTCTGTTTTTCCTCTCCGCGGTCCCGTTTTGTTCTGGATTGTAGGCGATACTAAGCCTTCTTGTGATGCCGCATTTACTCAGAAAATTGTCGAACTCTTTGGTATTGTATTCCGTTCCGTTGTCGGATTGTAAATATTTAATTCTTTTCATTTTTTGATTTTCGACCATATTCTTAAAATCCTTGAATTTTTCTAAAACCTCGCTCTTGGTTTTTAGGAATCGAACTTCACACCACCTTGTGCTATCGTCGATGAACGTAATGTAATATCTTGCCTTTCCGTTCGATTGTACGCGCATCGGGCCGCACACGTCCGAATGTACGAGTTCGAGTAGCTCTGTTTTTCTTTCGGATTTCTTGAGGATCGGGGTTCTTGTCATTTTTTCTTGGAGACAGATGTCGCAAGTGATCCTGGTCCCGTCGGCCTTGAAGTTCGCTCCAGTCATGACCTTTTTGCGCTGAGCGTCCATGAGATCCTTATAGTTGAGGTGTCCCAGACGGTTGTGCCATAACCTTAAGGATTTCGATTCTTTCTCCGAAAATTCGGAAGCGTTGTTACATTCGTGAGGACTATTCTGGTGAACGTAATATAATCCGCCGCGTCTTTTGGCGATCATTTTTGCATCTCCATTGCGATCGGTTATTATGGCGATATCTTTCTTAAAGATTACGTCGTAACCGTTGTCCGTGATTTTGCTTACTGATATTAGATTTGTACGTAGATCCGGTACATGCAGGGTGTCTTTTAGCCTGATATTACTCTGCTTTTCGATTACGTTGGTCGAGAAAATTGCCGTTCCTTTTGCTTTTATCTCTGTTGAAGCGTTTTGTTTGCGTTGTTTAATTGAGCGTGTTCAGAGTTACAAATTTCTGCGAGACTGTTTAATTCCCTGCAAAAATGAGAGGTTGCGCCGCTATCCAAGCACTTGTTGATAATCGTTGACATCTGCTCGTAGTGCTGTAATTTGCATCGACGATTCTTCGGAGACGTATAAACTGACATCTTCTGATTTCTTCGCGGATGGCTACTTTCATCCTTACTGCGACAATCAACCGCCTTGTGACCGAATTTTCTAGCGATGACACTGAAACTTGAAACGTTCGTTTTTAGTCGATTTGTTTTTTGGATCCTTCTCGTTACCTTGAGGTCGTCGCTTCTGTATCCGTTTATTTGCAATCATGGCATTCTGGTCTGCGGTGTATGAATCGTTAAGACAAGCATCGCTTTCCTCCGTTATTTTAATACGAAGTATCTCGGGGGTTGGGAGCTCATCTCGAGACTCAATTGTGCATCTAAAATTCTGAAAGCTTGGAGGCAGACTGTATAGTAACATGATAGCTAACAGATCCGGGTTGATTTCTATTTCCATTTTGTTTAATTTATCGACAGTGTCGAAGAACTTACGAATGTGATCACGTTGCCTCCTTCCTCCATACGCTGCAGGATTAACTGCTTTAACAGCGTGGCTTTCCTCGCTGGTCCTTTGGATTGGTAGATGCTTTCCAATTTTTGCCACATTTCTCGAGAAGTTATGCATCCTTTTACCTGCTTCAACTCTGAGGGACTAATGGATAAAATGATATCTGATCTTGCCTTGCTGTCGTTCTTAATCCATGCCTTGGCTAAATTTTCCGAGTCAGCATCGCCGGCAATGATCGGAGGTTTCGCATACTCGCCATTGACATATATCCAAGCGTCGTTTTTTATCAAGAGTGCTTCCATGTGCATCTTCCACGTATCGTAGTTCTCTTTGCTGAGAGTTTCGATCCTCGTTAGATTAGCACTCATCTTGATTCCGTGGAGAACTCGCGACACGTTCCTAACCTCGATATCATTGTTAGTACGGTTTCGATTTGTTTGATCCCTTTTTTACCTGCGTTCTGGGTCTGGGCCCATAACCTGATAAGGCGCAGATTATTTGGGAATAAAATGAACGTAACTCGGTGAGAATTGCAATGGATTACGTGTATTTTATAAGCGAGTGCAAATGTGAAGAGCGAGAGAATAATCACGTACAGTTCAGTAGGTAAGTAAAAAAAAGGTGTGTGTGTGTAGTTCTTATTCTAGAGACATGGAATGTGTATAGATGGCGTGGGGCGAGAGTATGTATGTCATGTATGTATGACCGAGTATTGTAATATTCAACAAAAAAAATTATAAATTAAAAAATTTTAAATAAAAAAACTCGGCGCGCTGCCAATTTGCCAATAATAATACATGAGCAATTACATACTAGCATTATTTCAATAATTACTAGGCAGCGCCGAGTTCTTTTATTTAAAATTTTTAATTTATAATTTTTTTAATTTTTAATTTTTAAACAAATTTGTTCTTTTATATTTGTAGAAGATTTAAAAATTATTGACGTAATCTTTCATTTTTTTAATTTTTAATTTTTAAATAAGTTTTTTAATCTTATTTTAATTTTCTAGAAAATTTAAAAATCATTTGACCTAATCTTTTATTTTAAAAAATTGATTCAACTCTAACAAAAAATGTTTTTCTTCATGACAAAAATGTAATAGATTTTAAACAGAACTTCTACCTATTTGTCAGCAGCGGATTATATTATATAAAAGCACACATGTATAAAATTTTATAATATCTAACAAAGTTCAAGTGAAATTGCATCCCAACTTGACGCAATTTTTTATATAAAATTTTATAACACTAACAAACTTAAAGTGAAATTGCACCCCAACTTGACGCAATTTTTTATAATCAATATCAATATTTTTTGTAAAAATTATTTTTTAATAAAAATAACAATTTCTGTGAAACAATTTTTTTACAGTTAAATTTTTACATAAAGATAGCTATTTTTGTGAATTTTTGTGAAACAGTCTTTTAGAATTAATTTTTTACATAAAGATAACTATGTTTTGTGATAGCTATTTTTTGTGAAAATTTTTCAGAGTTAATTTTTTACATAAAGGTAGCTACTTTTTGTGATAGCTATTTTTTGTGAGACGATTTTTAGATGAACTCGATGCTTTTTCTTTACCTTTTTTTAAAAGGTATTTTTTAGGAATAGTTTCAACGCCACGTAAAGTCTAGTTAGTAACTGTCTACACTAGAACCCTTTTTCCTCTTGATATCATATAATTATACTAATTAAACTTCGAGAGCGTTGCTACACACACCCACACACTTATTTTCCGCGGCAAAGTCTAAGCAATTCCACGTGGGCTTTGCCAATTATGGGCGATCGCCACGTGGCAGAAATCACTAGTATACTTAATCACTAAGGCCCATATTCTGAATCTTCTTTTAGCAGCGCTTTAGCGAGCTGATTATAAAAGTGGCAATGGTTGCTAAAATCGCGCTAAAGTCAGTCATATTCTCAATATACATTTATAGCGCTTTTAACTTAGATGTTACTTTTGACTATGAAGTCACCTATCATATTATTGCATATTTATGATCGCTAAGATGGCGGCTAATGAACGCGCCATAAGTAACAAATTCATAGTATTATGTGAAAACATTTGTCTTACATTTTTTTATTACAATACTAAAATACAATACTTTTTTATTACAATACTGCAAAGTAAGTATTGAAATACGTAATATATTCGCATAAAAATAGTAATATAATGTAAAGCTATTTATGTATGTTGTATTAGAGATGACTGAAAAGCAAAGAAAACGTGAGAATTTCTCTCAAAAGAAAATGTTAGTAGTACAATTTGTTAAAGAAAATCATGTCATAATGGAAGATAAAAGCAGTAATGTAAAAACACAAATAGCAAAGAAAGATAAGTGGAAGGAATTGGCTCAGCAAATGAAAGCAACAGGTTCTAACAGAGAATGGACTGAACTAAGGGCAGCATATCAACATTGGAAAGTAATAACAAGAAAGACAATAAACAATTATAAAAAATACTTAAGAAGTACTGGTGGTGGGCCATCCGCGCCAATGCCCTCAGACATTGATTATAGCATAGCTGACATATGTCCTGAAGACTTTGAAGAAGATCAGAATAATAATGATAGCGATGGCCAAGTAAGTTTTACGTACAATAAAAATTTGGATTTTAATATTACAAACTTATCAAGTCTTTTGCCGTTTGCGAAACAGATACTGATATGTAAGTTATCAATAATTAATTAAATTGATGTGAAATATATACAGGGTGTTTCATTTTAATCCGACCAATCGAATATCTCGAAAACCAAGCCCAGGAGAGAAAAATATTTCAGACAAAAATTGTTTGGTTTCGAGGGAATCATAAGATGGTATCATTGGTTTGACCTTCAAGAGTCATTTGAAGGTCACGTGAAGGTCACTTCAATTTTTTTAAATGGAATACCCTATATATTTTTGCACATTTTGAACTTATTCCGAAAGCCCAAAACACTTAATTAAGCCCCTTTTCACTTTTTTTGAGTTATGAGACTTGAGTAATTTCTTAATTCTACATAAACCGTAAAATATCTAGTAAAATATCATTTTTCGATTATCTTATCTTAATATTTTTACGTACAAAATAATGAGAGGGAATCAATTGGTGTAAAAGAAAACACATAGTTATTTTTAAGAAAAAATTGGGAATTGTTAATTGCAAATTACATATTTTTCTTGAAAACAACTGTATGTTTTCTTTACACCAATTTCCCTTATTTTTTACATAAAAGTATTAAGGTAAGATAATCGAAAAATGAATATTTTACGGTTTATGTAAAATTAAGAAATTATTTCAAGCCTCATAACTCAAAAAGTACTTAACGAAAAGGCACTTAATTATAGTGTTTTGGAAAGCTCTCGAGATAAGCTACAAGAATGTACAAAAATATATAGGGTGTTTCATTTAAAAAAATGTTATGCTAGCAAATTTTTAAATTCTTATATTATTTTGTTGCCAAGTTTTATTTCTAGTTTTTTAAATTACTCTTAAAGTAATCCTATATAATGATGTTATTGTATTTACATGATATTAAGTTTTTTATTTTATTTATCAGTATTTTATCAATATTTATCTGTGATATGTATGTTATTTGCGCACATTCTTTTTTTATCATATTGCGATATATTTGTGTTTAAATGCGCACATTCCTGTTTTTTTATTTCTTATATAGTTTAATAGTGTAAATGAATAATACATTCGTACAATGGGATATAATAAAAACATTAAATAATAACATATTTTGTCAAATATATTATTTTAATAACTTACTATGTATTCAGAAATAAACATATGTCGAGAATGTACTTTGATAAATAATAACGTAAAAATAAATTGTTTAAAACAAAAAATATAAGTTACAAGAATTTGTTACATTAGCATGAATTAGAAGAAAAAGAATAATCCTATGGCAATGGAGCTTTTGCAGTAGGAAAGTGTTTAGAACACTATATTCTAACCAAATTCGATATGAAATTACGATGAAATTAGTGGACTGTATATATTAACAAGATAGAAAAAAATCACCTTTGATTATCTATAAATATTAATGAAAAGGTTTGAAATTTCAAATAAGAAACAAATCAAGAATATTTGCGTGAACAAATTCGGATAAGATTTATAACATAAATTTTAACATAAGAAACATTGGCAAATTATAGCATGAGAAACTTTGGCATATTATAACATAAGAAATATTGCAAATTATAGCATAAGAAATAATTTATATATATGACATTGCACATCCAAGCATAAAGAGAGATTGAGATATGTCTAATCACTATGACCAGTATGCGACAAATGAAAGAGAGAATAAAATGAAAAGAAATAATGAGCATAACGTACAACTTATATTCCAATTATGGAAAATAAAATGAGCTTAATCATTGGAGTTTTATTATCTTTGAATAAATTAACAAGAATTATTGTTTTGTTGAACTCTAATTATGCTTAGCGTGGACATACAAGAAAATATTCCATATATATATATGTAGATGAATGACCATAAATATCTGTCTTAACGATGAAATTATATTATATATTATTTGAATATAATAAATGGTTACATAACTGAAACATATGATGATTTAATATGTTCGCATGCATCAATTTGGGAATAGAACGAGATAGATATAACTAAAACTCAAATTCTCTGATTTATATTTACTGTTCAAAAGATAAGTGTGAGAAAGACAAATAGATCTCTTATAGATCTCATCGAATAATTTATATGAATTAAACTGAAATAATTATAATTACTTTATAAGGATATTTCTATTATTGTACAGAGAACTGATACTTGGAAAATAAGGAGGTGATTAGAAATCACACAATATAATATTAATCTCAAGCTTTGTAGGAAAATTATTACCTCTGTCTATAAGATATTCTAATAATATCTGTCGTCACATTACCTTTGTCGATGAGATATTCCAATAATATCGGCCGTCACATTACCTTCTTAAATGCTCTTAACATCGTATAGAGCATGTATGCAAAATTAGGACCTTCCAATAGGCATTATTCTTTGTCCGGGCCACAGCGGAAATTATTACGCACGTGTGTCGTAATGGCGACTAATGGTACCTTTCTCGAAGGCTCGCTTCATTAGCGGCCGTTTTACACCTTCGGTGTTGATCAGAATTACTCACTAAGAAACGATCTGGAGATCTTTTCGATTACTATAACCTGCACGATACTATAAATGTATGAATTCGACACTTCGTTGAGAGTTTTCCTATAAAACTCAAAGCGGACTTCACTGCTTGACTCGATCGTCTCGTTCATCACGTTCGTCTCCCTTTTCGCGATCGTCTCCTCACTTTCTTCTGTTTCGTGAGGCCGATGGGGCGCCGCGTTTCGTGGGGCTGTTGGGGCGCCGTGATTACGGTCGATAACGTGATCGATAACGGTTTCGATAACGCGAGACGATTTTACCGACTGTTATCAACGTTTCCAATTTTAACAGAAAGAAAGTATTAATTATGAAAAATACCGTCGCACAAACTCCTGACGAAAAGTATTGTGACCATTCTGCATTGATCTTGCTTCATAATTTAATACACTATTCTCTTCGTCTTCCGATTCCGAATCATCTGAGTCTGTATCTGTAAAATATAAAAGTCCTTGTCTATATATGTATTTATTATTAAATAACATTTATTTGGACGTAATTTATGTTACATAAGATCGTTATTATCAAAATTTTTTCTTATATTGTGCAAAACAGTCATTGCTACAATAGTTGCTTTTGCCGTGATCAAAGATATTTGCATTCCATTACGAAGGGCACGGAACATTCCTTTCCATTCACCGAAACAACGCTCCACGATGTTTCGAGTTCGTATATGAGACGTGTTGTACCGCTCCTCAGAGGGATTTCGGGGATTAATAATAGGAGTTAGAAGATATGGCTTACAAGAGTATCCGGAATCCCCGAGCAAAATACCTCTCATCCTACCTGCCTATAAAGACATTATAAATATATTATACTATATAATTTTACTATAAATAATTCGATTACAAGTACACTCGATCTTATATTTATGCATATATTTATGGTAATTAACTGGATAATTATTGCACTGCCTATTATAATTGCATATTAAATATATGAAACAAAACAATATTTACACATATATATTATACATATATAAAAAAAGTACACATTCATACCTATAAATAAATTAAAGTTAAATTATATATAAAAGTTAATTAGGATATAAATGTATGTCATATAAATGATAAGCTATATTGTACAAAATTATTACCCTTTCATCTTTGAGAGAATACATGTCTCATATGCGAGCATCATAAGCACTGCCTCTCCAGCGAGCAACAATGGCTATTATGCGTCGTTCAGAATCACACACAACTTGGGTATTTAACGAATAGAAACCTTTTCGATTTATGTATAATGCAGCTTGTTCTTGGTTGGGACATTTAATTGGTACGTGCGTACAGTCAATGTAACCTATAACCATTGGAAACTGAGCTACGTTAAAAAAACTTTCTTGAAGAGTTTCTATTCGTAATGGAAATTTAATAAACTCTGGCATCAGTCTTGCCAGAAGTCGTGATACTTTAGCAACTATTTTTGATACCGTTGGCTGTGAAACACCATGTAAATCTCCTGCAAAAAATATGGATTTTAGTTTTAATTGCAAATAAAAACAATAGTATTAGGCGTAGTAAAAAGAAATCCATTATTTTTCCAATAGATGACTTTAGTAATCTGTATCTCGCGTTGTAGAAGTCCTATCTAGTTACACTAGATGAATTAGAAAGATGAGATTTCGTACTAAAAAAACTTCTCTGACAGTATTGATTGACTCAGTTTTGTTTGAGCGCTCGTCAAAGATGGACATCAACAAAGAGAAAATACGCCATATTTTACAGTTTTTCTTCGACAAAGGCGAAAACGCAAGCCAGGCGGCTGAAAATGTGAATAGTGTTTATGGTCCTGATACTGTAACAGTCAATTACGCGCAATTTTGGTTTCGTCGATTCCGTTCCGGTAATTTCGACGTCAAAGATGCACCACGCTCTGGAAGGCCAATTGTCGAAAATGTTGATAGAATCATGGAAATCGTCGAGTCCGACCGTCATGTAAGCACTGTTTCGATTGTCCAGGAGCTAAACATTGCACAAAAAACCGTTTGGAATCCATTTGAATAAGGCTGGATACCAAAAGAAGCTCGATGTATGGGTACCACACGAGTTAATGCGAAAAAACCTCACGGACCGAATTTCCATCTGCGAATCGCTGCTGAATCATAACAATGTTGACCCATTTCTGAAGCGGATGGTGACCGATGTTGAAAAGTGGATCACTTACGACGTCAAGCGAAAACGGTCGTGGTCGAATCGCGGTGAGCCGGCGCAGACGGTGGCCAAGCCAGGATTGACGGCCAGGAAGCTTTTGTTGTGTGTTTGGTGGGATTGACAGGGAATCATCTACTATGAGCTGCTCCCCTACGGCAGAACTCTTAATTCGGAACTGTACTGTCAACAATTAGACCGTCTGAAGGAAGCAATCGCCCAGAAGTGGCCAGCTTTGGCCAATAAGAGAGGAATTGTGTTCCATCAGGACAATGCTAGGCCACATACATCGATAGTGACTCGACAGAAGTTACGGAAGCTTGGTTGGGAGGTTCTTATGCATCCACCTTATAGTCTGGACCTGGCACCAAGTGATTACCATCTATTCCTGTCCATGGCGAACGATTTTGCTGCTGAAAAATTCGCCTCAAAAGAGGCTTGTGAAAATCGACTGTCCCAGTTTTTTGCCAATAGGGACGAGGGCTTCTATGAGAGAGGCATAATAAAATTACCTTCAAAATGGCAACAAGTTATGGAATAAAATGGCGCATATTTGACCTAAATCGGATCATTGTAACTATGCTAAACTTGGTTTTGGCGGCCAGGAGCGAAACGACCCAAGAAGCATCGGTAGTTTGCCGCAGGTACACGACTGCGGCAAAGGCTTGTTCAGAGGCGTCGGCAAAACCATGAAGCTCGGGGCCAGAGCGGGAAGGCGACGTGTGGACAAAGCGCGGGACTCTGATGTCCTCCAGATGCGGCAGCTCATCCCGGAATCGCTTCCAGAAGCGGGTAGACTCTTCATCCAGGAGGATGTCCCAGGTCAGTCCCAGGAGCCAGGTCCCCTGGAATGCAATTTTGGCGCTCACGATCGCAGGAGCTAACCATCCAAGGGTCAAACAGTCGGGAGGTCAGCGACAGCACTGACTATCACGCAATCTTTATATTTTTCGTAAGCATATTAAATTTCCATCTTATTTGTTCTGCAGAAAATTATAATTTTTAATTATAATTTTTAAAATATAATCAAAATTAACAAAAATATGTATGCATCCCTGAGTATTATGTAATTTATCAAAGGTACATTTTTTTTAAATTTCACATGTATTTCGATATCTGTTTTATATTTCATACCTCGATATAATATACATACATACATGTACTTTTGGATGTAAGGTAATGAAATAACAGATATTTAAAATATGTGTAATTTAGAACAACATATTTACACTATGAATGTAACAAAATAAAAAAATAACAAAATCATGTTTAGAAATAAAAATAAAATTATATTCAATTATATTTTCATATAAATTAAATGCTTAAAGACATCATATTCATATAAAGACTGGGAAAATATTTTTGCAATAATATATAGTATAGAAATCAAAGATTGGTGTAATATGCATTTAATAAAAAATTTTTACAAAAAATTTTTCATAGATTTTTAGGAAAATGAATTTTTAATAGTACATACCTTGTAACCGAGTTCTGAAAGATCATTACTTATCAATGCCCATACTTTCCCTCTCTTAACAGGATGATCGAGATCCTCCTTTCTTGCTTCATAACAGATAAGTAATGCTAACGTGCTGTTGTCTGTCCACATAGCAACTGTAAGGACAACATGATATATATATATATATATATAAATATTGAGATTATTTCTAATAGTGTGGCACATTAAAAATGAATAAAAAATAAATTAGAAAAATTATTACATATTAATTTATTGATAATAAAACCAATCCTATTGGTCTCATTATCAATAAATTAATATGTAATAGTTTTTCTAATTTATTTTTTATTCATTTTTAATGTGCCACACTATTAGAAACAATCTCAACATTTCTATATTTATAAAACAATCTCTACATTTATAAAGCAAATCTCTGAAGCAACCAGAAAATGAATCATTCATAAGTATAATGAATAAATAAATTAGAAGTAATTTACCATTTTTGTTTGGTTTTTTAGTTGTAATATGTTTCAGAGGAATATCTTTCTCTCTCTCTGGTTCTTGTTTTTTGATATTATCTGAGATAATATTATCACCATGATCAAATTCGATGAAAGTTTCTTGATCATCACTCAAATAAATAACGTTCTCATTTGAAAAAATATTTTTTCCTTTAAAGCAAACATGTTTATACAATTCTTCTCCATTCGGCAAAAGTGAAAAACATGTTGCACATGTAAAATTTGTGTCATTAGTCTGTAAATAATTCGAAGCAAACTTATTAACATACACACACATATATATATATATATATATATATGCATAATATTATATAATATATAAATAATATATAAATAAAATATATAAATACATAATATATAATATATATATATCATAATATATATCATAATATATATATATATATATATATATCATATTAATATATAAATATGAATGAAAATTTAATCATTAATAATATACCTAACCTGCAAATATGCAAAAGAAACAACTTTATTTTATTTATTAAATATAATAAAAAAATTAATTGTACAAAAACTCAATAATTCGAATTACTTACTTCAATGATACTTTTAATATTTTTATTATTCATTTTTGTATTTCACATAATTTAGTGGTTATTTTTTAATAAAAAAGATAAAAAGAAAAAAAATTACTAACATAACTGCCGTCAGTCTGTAACCGCATATTTCATTTGTTCCTAGAAAACACAAGCTTACACATCTGACTAGTAGCTCTCGAACTGAATACGGATGTGTAAAGTTGTGTCGGCAGTTATGGCAATTGGAACGCGATTTGTGTCGTCGTGTGCATAAAAATGTCTAGGGATATCTCATTGGAAAGCACCCTATAGTAAGCTAATATTAACCTTTTCTGTGCCATCCTAGACTTGTGACAGGACTGCCCCTATATCGTGATTGGAAGCATCTGTATCTAAAATAAATTGTCTCTGCTCCTTGGGAAAAGATAAAATCAGTGAAGAAATCAATTTTTGTTTCAATTCTTGAAATGCTTTTTGGCAAGAAGAAGACCATTCGAATTTTACCTGATGCTTCGTAAGAGAAAACAGAGATTTAGCCATTAACGAGAAACTTTTAATAAACTTTTTGTAGTAGGAACAAAATCCAAGAAAACTACGAAATTGTTTCCTATTCTGAGGAACTGGCCAATCCTTTAGCGGAACTTTTCAGGATCCGTAGAAATACCCTGTTCAGAGATGATATGTCCCAAATATTTCACTTGCCTACCAAACAGAGAACATTTTTGGAGATTTCAATTTTCAAATTTGCCGTACGCAAGCGAAAAAAAACCTTTCTAAGATTAGCCATCATTTCTTCAAATGTCCTGCTAAAAACAATGACATCATTTAGATAAACCAAACAAACTTTCGATAAGAAATCCCGTAAAATCTCCATCAGTCACTCAAAAGTTGCCGGAGCATTGCAAAGGCCGAAAGGCATGACTCTAAATTGCTACAATCCATTACCTACAGAAAAAGCCGTCTTTTCCTTGTCCTCCGGGCTTACTTTCGTTCGCCAATACCCATTCTTTAAGTCAAAAGTGGAGAACCAGGAATTACCTGATAATTGATCTAGAATATCTTCAATTCGAGACAAAGGATATGAGTATTTTACCGTAACCGCATTCAGTTTCCTGTAATCTAAATTCGCAGAATCTAAGCGAGTCATCTTTTTTTTTCACCAAGACTACAGGGGACACTCATGGACTTCGTGATTCTTCGATAACTCCCCGTTGCTTCATCTCTTGAATGATACGCTCGACCTCCTCCCTAAGGTGTAACGGGATTCTTCGAGAAGCTTGCTTAACAGGTTCCGAATCTTTCACGTTAATCGAATGCTTCAAAATCTCACAATTCTCTGCGATTAAATTTTCTGAGAACACATCCTGAAATTCCACCAGAAAATCGACGAAAATATCTTTCTGAAAATAAGATTTTTAGAGTTTTCTTCGAAAAACATTTGCAGAAAATACTTTTTCTTCTGAAATTCGGAAACAAGAAAATTCCGTTTTATCCCTTTTCTGGGATTTCCCGAATTCTGACTCAAAAACCCTGTCTATCCCAACTTTTCAAGAAAATTCGTCCCCAATATACATTCATCAGAAATGTTTGCCACTAAAATCGGAATTTCCAAACAGTACTTTTCTAATTCGATCTCAACATTAACCCTATATTTGATTGGAATGGTCTCTCCAGTCGAATATTTAAAGAAACAATTTTTGACTTCAAAACGACACTTTGGCCTTTTAATCACTCTCTCACTTGCAACAGAAACATCGGAACCCGTATCTATTTTAAATAAGCAGGTCTTCTAATCAAGAAAACCTTTATAAAAAAATAAACTTTTCTTAGATCTACTTATCCTAAAACATTGTTCAATTTTTGGGGCATCGGCCATTTTAGTCGAATCTGCCCCATAAAGTTCGACTAAGCCTTGTTTTTAAACGTTAAAGACGGACATTCCGACCGGAAGTGCTCTTCCGCGCCACATTGCCAACACTCTTTCTTCTGAAAATGGAATTTGCTCTTTTCGCCTTTAAAATTTGAAAATCTCTTTTTATTTCCTTCCCCTTCATTCTTTTTATTTTCATTCTGTCCATTAAATTTATTATCTTTGTTAAATTTGTTTTTGTTAAATTTATTGTTAAATTTTATTTTCGTTACCTTAATTAAATTGATTGAATTTATTCTTTGTAAAACCATTTTCTTGAATGACTTTTATAGCCATCGCTCTTTCCATCACAATTTTTAAAGAAGTGATATTTTCCAACTGAAGAGTTCTTTTTAGGAAACCATCTGATAGCGCAGCTATAAACTGGGCACAAGCGATTTTAGCCCTCACTTCGTGAGAATACTCAGGGTAAGCAAGACGCGAAAGCTTTTCCAAATCTGTGTGTTTCCAAAGTGGCTAAATCTTTCGAACTCTTTTGTTTTCTGTTAGTAAACTGCGTATGATAAGTCTGCGCCAAATGCTCTTCCCGAAACGCAACTCTAACTTCGATTTCAACTCGTCGAATTTCGAATTCTCTATTTCAAATATCTCATCCAAAATCGAACGCGCCTTTCCCCTCAAACAAGCAGCCAAAGCTACGTTTTCTGTGATTCGCTCCAGTTATTAGCTCACGCTATCAAAACGAATTGAGTGAGAAACTCACGCAAGGGAGCACTCCCTCGTCATAATTATCGGTTTTTAATTTTAAACACAAGTCGGGATTTGAATTTTTTAAACGCGGACTATTATAAAAAGGACTTAGCTATTGATCCTGACGTAATCTGCTCTCCAAACGTCGGAGCTCGCTATCTCGTTCCCGGAGCTATGCCTCAAATTGGACTCGCATCTGCAAGCGTTCCTCTTGCAGCTCCCGAATCTCTCGCATCGCCGCCTGAAACGTGAACGTCTCTGCAGATGGCCTGGAAGTCGCGGCTCGAATCTTCTTTCGTGTAGAGACGCCCGTGGCTGGATACTATTGTCCGATGTTTGTCATCGTCATTCTGAACTCAGAGTCCTCACAAAGTTCACAAAAATCATGTTCTGGTTTATCCCGGACTAGCCTCCAAAATGTTACGCCCGGGGCGAGGATTTCGATTAATATCGAAGGCGCGCGAAATAAACAAGCACTTTTAAGGAACTACAGAACTTTAATGCACTGCACAAATACAACACAAACAGAAATTCAGAATGTTATTTCACAATATTAATAACACGGTTCGGCTTGTAAAAGAAACGAATCCACACAGCTTGACAGCTCCAGACTCAAATGACAGCCGTTGCTGTCAACAACCTCTTGACGGACTTCTTCTCTTTCCATGACGGATTCGACCGCGACTCGAACGAGGGACGTAAAAATATAATTGCGCCATTATTCCCCGATAGAAAGGTGGGAAGAGATATGCGTACTATGACAACATAATCGATTATGTGCATTGGAACGATCCTAACGAATTGGTAGATCGTTTGCGATTGCTGGACACCTCGCGTCGAGTCGGCAACAATGCTCACGACAATGAAATCTTGAATCAATTATCGAAAAACTTCGTGAGGCTAGCATTATTATAAATTAAATTATGCGTCGACGATATGTGTCATTCGGTTAATGTACTCGGTACTGAAATGTCGGTTAATAAATTTGGATTATCGCTCGGAACATCGAACAATTTGTATTATCAATGGAATGGATTATTGAAAAATTACGAACGCTCCTTGTCAAACTACTACCGGTTTTGACGCAAGGTCGCGCAAGATTCAACGCGTAACGCAACCGGAAACTGATATTGACGCCGTCAACAAACGATATGTGGATAAACTTTTGGGAGATCGAAATCGGTATTCCCCTCGTCTATTTGTGTACCGGTGTAGGGCTGAATAGCTCAGAGGTAAGAGCAGTCGTCCGGCAAACGAAAGATCGTTCGATTCCCGATTCAGCGACTTTGCCCCGTTATTTTTCTCGTCTACGTCTCTCCAGAGGAGTAAAAAGGGTTTTATAGAATTCTCAAAAATGAGAATCTATTATCTTCTAAATGCACCAAGTAAAATATGCGTATGCCTCGTTCTCGTTTAAATTTTCGCGTATAATTGAAGAATTTTTAGGCATTACCATCCGTTATCGGCTCTTAATCGCTAGTTTTCTTGTCATGTTGATGATAAAAGATGCCCGAAAAATTTTCAAACCGACAGAGGAAAAGAATTTTATAACGCGAGTGTGCAGAAATTCATGAAGAAACACAACATTAATCATTATTCGATGTATTTCGTTATGAAAGCTTCGTTTGCCGGATCATAGAATGATTCAACCGTACTTTAAAAAACAATATATGGAAAATGTTTACGCTCAACAGAAATTATAAATGGATCGATGAGCTATCTCGACTCGTTGCAGGGTACAATACGCGAAAACATCGCACCATCGGTATGAGATCTGCCGACGTCATTCCGGTGATTGCCGAAAACTTTTAAATAGGGTGTATAGCAACGTAAAAATTGCGATTAGGTCAGTGTGCGCATCGTGAAGATGTTGCGGGTATTCGAGGTCCACTTCGAGAATATAGCCTGTAGGCGAATCTAACGCGATGGATGATACGTCAAAATTGATCACGTCGTCGATCCATCGAAAATCGGCGTAAAGCAATGGTTGACACGTTGCCCATCCGTACAAATTATTTACATCAAAGTACATCAAGTACAATGATGGTTTCGATGGATTGTATGACTCCATGTACTTGTTATTAACGCAAGCGTCCGAACATTAACTCAGATCGCCACGTTCCATGAACATAACCATGTCGATGTCAGTAAGCAGCTCGAACGTGATCTTTGTATGCTTCAACATGGCATCCCACATGTATCCGGGGAGAGTATAGTAATACGCGGGGTCCGTAACTTTCGATACATTTATCTCGAAAGTTTTCGAAAATGTCAGCTAATAACAAGACATCAATTTTGAGATACAAGTCGCTATATTCGCCTAGCGTTCGAAGGGAAAATCGCGTCCAAACGTTCTCCGCGTGCGCGTAATCGCTCTCGGATATAGTTTCATCGGGTCAAGGAACTGTAAAACGATTCGCGCGGTGGTAAATACGTATCTTGTAACTTGTCAATGGAATTGATGTATTCGTACGGAAATATACCTTTTTGCGTTAACAAATTGAAATTTTCTGCAGATAAATTTTGAAATTCTGATTTAAAAATTTTGAGTTTGTCTTTGTCCAAAAATGATACCAATTTGTCGAGACTTGATGCGAGAAATTTGAATGAATCGTAATTTTACATGAGTTTTCGATTCTTCTTCCATACAAACATCTTTTGTAAACGAAATATATTTTTCTTTCGTTATCGGAAGTAACTCGATTCTTCCTTCGAATGCTGTGGCTATTTCCTCGATAATAAATTGTGAATCGTAACCGGATAAATTATGAAACACTATCAGAATACAAAAAAGATTCTTTATAATTTAAATTACAATTTGAGTGTGCTGGACCTCTGTACCGCCCGGTCAGATGGCAATGATCGCGAACACGTGTATCGTCTTCCGCGAACGGTTTTTCGCATAAGTGACATTGAATGGCACTATGGAATTTCTCCTACTCTTTGGATGTCAAATTTACCATGGGGACATTTGTTTTTAAAATATTTTTTACACGTAACGCTTTGAGGTCTGCGGCGAACCATGCTATACAATCGGCGCTACGACGCGAATGATACGCCGATAAAGATTCGTCATATGAACAATGTACATAGTAAGCTATATTAAACAACCTATGATGTTGGTACAATTTTTGTTGTTCTTCCTTCTTGGTCAGAACGCATTCCAAGTCGGCATAGACCGAATGGAAGCCGCTCCTTCCGATTAAAGTTATCCAACGATTTGTTCTTATCGTTCGGTAACCGGATAGCGCAGTCATTCATCTTTCCGCAGTCAACCGTATGTGACTGTAACTTGGCGTCCGAGCTAAAGTGGTGTAGGCATCTGTAAAAGAAAGAAAAATTTTAATTAAGATTTATATAACAAAGTGTATAATCTATAAAATTACTCAAATAATATAAATTAAATTTATCGCAGATATATTCTTTCTTGTGATCTTTTTTGCTCAGTCGCGAGCTCACGAGCCGGAATAGATTCTTTATCCAAACGAAATGTCCAACGTTGTTACTGTCTTCTATGTACAACAAGTTAACGTGCTTATCCCGTTTCTGCTCTATCAGTAGTAGTGGAATAATCTTCTCGCTTTCGATGCTGCAGATGTTGATCGAAATATCGTTGACAAATTCGAATTTTTTAATTTGATTCACAGTTACGGGAAACTCAATGTCCCGGAGATTCAGCACTGTCGCGTAATGCGTACGATGATTCTCATTCCGCATTCTTTTCGGCGGGGTATAGAGCGATCACTGCCCACGCGAAACACGCATTGTCCTTTAATTGCACGTTAATCATCGCTTTTTTCATTATAATCTCCCGCGGCAATTTGATGTGACATCCCGCGCGCCTAGGATTATACTTGTTTATATTTACAATTAAATTACGTCTATTAAGCTGTCACAGCCTCTTTAGCACAATCGAATAAAACTTATATATAAATTTAGTGCTCTTTTGTTGCTAATTTGTTGCTCTATTCCCGATTTTGTTGCTCCAGCCGATTCAGAGAAAATAGTGGCTGTGCTAACTAGAAAGTTAGCACAGCCACAAAAAAAATTTTTTAAAATAAAAAAATCGACATATTTCTTTAGTTCTAATTTGTTGCTAATTAATTGCTCCATTCCCGATTTTTTTGCACCACGTTTAAGCTCCGAAAACCGCCCCTAAAGTTACCCCATATTAAAAAAATATTATAAAATTGAGAAATAATTAGATATCTCGATCGATAACGTTTTAATAATTTTGTTGCTCGTCATTTTTAATGTGTCCGATTTTATTGCTCCATGTTTGACTTAAAATCGACCTGAACGAGTGGCTGTGCTAGCTTGTCTACAAGAGTAAAGTATATTAATGCAATTAATGCTTGCTGCTATTATTTCGATCTTAAAATATTCCTCTAATTTGTTGCTCTCTAAATGTGTAATATCGAATTTGTTGCTCAACGTTTGACATAGAAAAATCGACTCGAAGGAGTGGCTGTGCTAGCTTGTCTACGAGAGTAAAGTATATTAATGCGATTAACTGCTGCTATTATTTCGGTCTTAAAATGTCTCCCTAATTTGTTGCTCTCTAAATATGTAATATTGAATTTGCTCAACATTTGACATAGAAATTTACGATATAATGTTTTGTTAAATAAAATATATTTATTCATTTTGAATATACGCAAGTAAATGTGGATTTATTTCTTGTGTTTTTTTTAATTTTTTTCTTCTTGGTAAAAAATCGTTATATTTCATCCAACTTCCTTGTCGTTGTACGATGCTGGTATAATGCTATTTTCTGTCGATTTTCGTGTTGATATTGGTATTTTGGAAATCAACAATTCTTATTAATTGCAAATTATTTTTTGGATTTAATGGATTTATTATGATTTACGGCAAATTCTGTATTTTTATTTTGTTTTTGCCGTAATCTATAATGCATATATCGAATAACACTATCGAACCTGAAGAAAAATTCTATATAAATATCTACATCTTATACTTATGTATAATAAATATATTTAATTTGTTAATTGTATGTGTATATATGTATATACAGGATGATTCCAAATAACCTCTATGTCCCTGAAATGACACATTCTTGAGTCAATTCTAAGACGATTTTTCCTTTTACAAAATTTCGTCCGAAGCTGAGTTTTCGATTTATTAAAGAAAGTAGTTAACGCATGATGAGTCGGATACAAGAGGCAGGCAAGGATGACGCGATTCACCGTCAGACGCGGGTGCTTACGCGGGGTGCCTGCTGCGATCAGCTGGTCGCTATGCACATACACACACACATGCGAACACATACATTTTCTGTTTGTCTGTTTGTCTCTCTCTCTCTCTCTCTCTCTCTTTCATTCGCTCACTCACCTGTAATTTTTTTGAGAGGGGAAAATGCATTTTTGCCCACATCGATCCAGTGAGTATGTGGGACTGTACCAAATCGAATCCACTCGTAATTCCTATCCAAACTTAAACCCCTCTTTTACGAATTTTCTTTGATACTGATTCCTCTGATTTCCCGAGATCTGTTTTCACATAACGTCAAAAAATAGTTATTACTTTGTTCGATAACTTTTGATGTATTGCTGTAATTGGTTGAAGGAAAAATAAATTTTCTGATAGATCGTACGTTCTCAAATTTAACGTAAATATCACGTTGCACAATAGAAACGCACTAAATTATTAACTGAAAGTTTTTTCTCCCATGAACTGCATTGTTTTATAAACTTTAACGTAATCATTTATTTACTCACTCGACGAGACGAAATTTACTAATGACTCTATGACAATCACTATTAATCACTGTCGAATAATAACTGTTGGCGATTAAAAATCGCTCGATAAGAGAAACATGCGCGGACACGTTACTACACGACGCGACGACGCGACAATGCGACGATAATTACTCGGCTACTGCAAGCAGTTTTTTGTCATAATAAGTTGCGGTAAGTTAAGGTACTATCGAACGCGATCATGCGTTCGATTGAAGAATGCGGTAAACATAATAAACATTTAACATATTAATATTATTACTACCGCAACGTGTCCGTGCGTGTTTCTTTTATCGAGTGATTTTAATCGCCAACAGTTATTATTCGACAGTGATTAATAGTGATTAGTGATAGAGTCGTTAGTAAATTTCTGGTCTCGTCGAGTGAGTAAATAAATGTAATTACATTAAAGTTTATAAAAGAATGCAGTTCATGGGAGAAAAAAAACTTTCAGTTAATAATTTAGTGTGGATTTCTATTTTGTGCAACGTGACATCAAATTTGAGACGTATGATTTATCGGAAAATTCATTTCTCCTTCAAGCAATTACAGCAATACATCAAAAGTTATCGAACAAGATAATAATAACTATTTTTTGACGTTATGTGAAAACAAATCTCGGGAAGTCAGAGGAACAGTGTGTCAAAGAAAATTCGTAAAAAGAGAGGGGTTTTTAATGGGTAGGGAGTATCGAGTTGATAATTCGACTTGATATTCGTGTCTCACATAACTCACAGGATTAACCAAGAGTATGCATAAATGCATTTTCCCTCTCGTAAAAAAAATTACAGGTGAGTGAGCGAAATGGAAGGAGAGAGAGAGAGAGAGAGAGAGAGAGAGGGAGAGGGAGACAGACAGACAGAAAATGTATGTGTTCGCATGTGTGTGTGTATTGTGCATAGCGACCAGGCTGATCGAGGCGGCCCGCAAGCACCCGTCGACGGTGAATCGCGTCACCCTTTGCTCTTGTATCCGACCCGTCATGTTAACTACCTTTTAATAAATCAAAACTAAGCTTGGACGTAATTTTGAAAGAAAAATGTCTTAGAATTGATCAAGAATGTCATTTCAGGGATAGGGTTATTTTGAATCACCTTAGATATAGAGATGATTCAGAAATAATAGTTCATGACACATTCTTGAGTCAATTCTAAGACGATTTTTCCTTTTAGCAAAATTTCAGTCCGACGCTTAGTTTTCGAATTATTAAAAGAAGTAATTAACTTATAACGGGTCGGATACAAGAGGCAAGGGTGGCGCGAGTCATCATCAGACGTGGATCGTTGCGATCAGTTGGTCGCTACATACACACACATGCGAATACTTTATTCTATTCTCTCTCTCCTCACTCTCATTTGTACTCGAAGTTATTATTACTTTTACTAAAATTATTATTTTTTTTATTGTTACATTTTTCACTTAAATTATTTTCTTTTTTTATTTTTTTTTTTTTTTTTTTGAGAGAGGGAAAAATGCATTTTATGCATACCCCGGCGATCCGGTGAGTTATGGGGATCTCCAGGTCTACCAACTCGGTACTCCTACCCTAAAAACCCCTCTCTTTCGCTAATTTTTCTAACACTGTCTTGACATTCCAAATTGTTTCACACAACACCAAAGATAGTTATTACCCTTGTTCGATGTATTGCGTAATTTCTTGAGAAATGGATTTTCAATAGATTGTACTTCATTCAACTAACGTAGATATCACGTTTAAAGGACAGAGATCCACACCAAATAATAATCGAAAAATTTTTTTTTTATAAACTTCAAGATCACAGTTCATTCACTCATTCGATAAGACGAATTTACCAATGACTCTATCACTAATCACTATAAATCACTGTCGAATAATCACTGTGGCCATTAAAATCACTCGATTAAAGAAAGATACACGTTATTACACGATGACCGATAACGTGCGATATTTACCCGGTGAAACAACCGTTTTGATATGTTTGCGTAGTTAGTGCAACAGCGCCGTCGAACGTGAACATGTGCTTGATTGAAGACGCGCCAATTTAGCGTATAATATTATTATCATATGATATTTATTATCATATGATATTTATTGTATGATATCTATTTTAAAATTAATTAAATAAATAATTTATACTTTCACTGTTAATGTTAAATGTTATTTATTATTAATACTAAATATTATTATTAAATATTCTTAAATATTATTATTAACATTAAATATCTATTTATTATTATTAAATGTTTTAATATTAAATATTATTTTTTATTAATAAATATTATTATTAATATTAAATTTATATATTTATTATTATTAAATATTTATTAAATTATCTGATTGAAAATCGTAATATGAAAAAAAATATCATTAAAGTCTGGCGTTTCGATATCTCTTGGTTTTTTTCTACGTTTTACGAAAACCATAAGAAAAAAACCAAGAAAAATCGAAACTCCAGAATTTAATGATATTTTTTTATATTAGTTTCATATTATTATTGATTTTCAACAGTTTAATAAATATTTAATAATAATAAGTAAATAAATTTAATATAATAAATATTTAATAATAATAAATAAATATTTAATATTAATAATACTATTTAATAATAATAAATAAACATTTAAGGTAAATGTTTACTTTACCGGACACCTCGCCGATGACCTTGACCTTGACATATGTTGTAGGGGATATATCCCTAAGTAACACATGATTTGAATTTGCGGCGATCTCGTTTAGTTCCTGAGATATGCATACCTATATACACGCGCGGGGAGGTGCAAGAGTGTGCAAGGCGGCCTTCGGCCTTGCATCCTCCTCTCATATCCACCCCGCTCGTAAAGATGTTCCCAGCATAGTAGCGTGAAACTTTCTATGCATAAAAAGGATATACGTTAATACAGTATATTCTGCTCTTTTGCAAAGAGCTCAACCTCCAAAAAATTCGTCGCTTTGTCACGAAGCGAGATATTAATTTTTTTGGCCGAACTATTCAAATTATATGATTTTATATAATTTTATATAAAATCATATAATTTGGATAGTTCCAGTGTAATTTTAAAAATAATATCTCGCTTCCCGTAGCAGAGAGACGATTTTGTTAGGAGAAAAGTTTTTTACGCATCAAAATCTATTTATAAAAAAAGATTTAACAAAATCGGGGGAGCCCCCCCCCCTTTTTAGTATAATCAACAATTACCATTATAATATTTCAAAGTCGCATACTCAGTAACTAAACAAGACCCCCGCAAAACTCATGTCTTTTAGGAAGCATTTTAAATCTTAAATATTTAATTTAATAATAATAAAGAATATTTTTAATATTTAAAAAGAATAAATAATATTTAACGTTAACAGTGAAAGTATTAAACCCCAATTTTTAATTTTAAAACAAATCTCATACGATGTATAAATGTCATATGATAATATTATACGCTAAATTGTCGCGTCTTCAATCAACATGTTCACGTTACCAAGTTAATATTACCCACCTACGCAACCTAGCATAACACCAAAATTGTTTGCTGTCCGGGTAAATCGTCGCGTTGTCGTCGTCACGTCGTAATAACTTTTTTTTTTAATCGAGTGATTTTTAATGGCCAAAGGTGATTATTCGATGGTGATTAGTGAGAGATTGGATAAATTTTCTCGTCTTATCGAGTGAATGAATGTGATTATGTTGAAGTTTATAAAAGAATACAGTTTATAAAAAAGAAAAAGAGAATTTTCGATTAATTATTTAGTGTGGATTTGTTCTTTAGAACGTGATATCTAAGTTCAACTTGAGTAAAAGTAAGATCTATTGGAAAATTTATTTCTCAAGAAATTACAACAATACGTCGAACAAGGTAATAATAACTATTCTTTGGTATTGTGTGAAAACAAATTTCGGGATGTCAAATAAACAGTGGTAGAGAAAATTAGCGAAAGAGAGGGGTTTTGGTGGGTAGGGAGTACCGAGTTGGTAATTCGACTTGGTACTCGTCCAAACTCACCGGATCGCCCGGTGAGTGCATAAAAGCATTTCCCTCTCTCGTAAAAAAAAAGGTACAATAGAATAAGAGAATAATTTAAGTGAAAATATGTAACAATAAAAAATAAAAAATAATAATTTTAGTAAGAGTAATAATAAGCAAATGAGAGAGAGAGAGAGAGAGAGAAGGAGAGAGAGAGAGGAGAATGAGAATTATGTATTCGCATGTGTGTGTATGAGGAACCAACTGATCGCAGCGATCACCGCGTAAGCCCCGCGTCTGACGGTGACTCGCGCCACTCTTGCCTGCCCCTTGTATCCGACCCGTTATAAGTTAATTACTTTTTAGTTGCGTCGGACGAAATTTTGCTAAAGGAAAATCGTCTTAGAATTGACTCAAGAATGTGTCATTTCACGGACACTATACTTATTTTAATCCCCCTGTTATATATATATATATATATATATATATATATATTAAAGTATATATTCTTAAATATTATTTTAAATATTGTTGTCCGAACCGCGAAGGACGGGTCTTCGGGATTATTCGCCCAAAGGATTAGAATCCAAGCAACAAAATAAGACACTCCGTACTTGATACTAAAGGAATATATTTCGTTCTTCTTACACTTATCTTACATTACTTTCAAATCTATTTACGCATTATAATGGCTTGATATTAATCGCGATGCGATGTTACTTGATACTTTGATCATTCGGCAGTCTGACGGTCCGGCTATTTGACGAGTCTGACAAGTCCGTCCTGATGATCTCGCGATCGGTTTATATATCGTTTAGCCTATCGAAGGAGGGATGAAGTGTCCTCGAGCTGGAACGCGGTTCGTGCTCCGTGCTTGAATTTATTGCTTACTCAGCTTTGACCGTGACTTGCTTTCTTTTCGTCACGTCTTATTTCTATTTTCTTAATATCTCTTACTTAATGTTAGCTTATTTTCTTTTACTGTTTCTGCTGGCTTCAGCTTATTTCAAGATTTGCTTTTTGTTTAATTAAATTATTATTTCGTTACGACATTCTTCCCTCCTTGGGAAAAGAAAATTTATTAGCGGTAAATTTTCTTTACCTATTCTACAATCTTACATGTTATTTAGTATAATATTGCTGTGTCGTTTGTTTGTCTGATTGGTAAGATTTGTCGTAGATGCATTCTCTTGATACTCGCAGTATGCTTATTGGGTTTAAATTTACGTTGGCCGATGCCTTCCGTTTTGCTTGGCTCCTTTTTATCGCGTAAATTATCGCTATAAGACTGATTATTATTATCGTCCCTGTAATACTTGAGATCGCCGGGTATATTATATGTTCCCGTATCTGTAGGTCTTGGTGTGTCTTCGTCTATTTGTTTGTCTATGTCAGTCAATGTTTTGCTAAGTTCCATTAATTCTGATGGGTTTTTTATTATTTTTCGTAACTTAATTGCTTCGATTTTATTTAGTAGTCTGTCTGTTTTTGTGGTGTCAGTCTTAAATTGTAATCTGGTATGCGTGTTTTGATATATGTTACAGATATATGTATAGATTTTTCTGTTCTTATTATTACGTCGGGTGTTACGATTTTACATTTTCCTTTAATCGTTAACTGTCCCGTTCTATCAATCTCGACTTTCCGTGTCATCTCGTTCTTGCACGTTATATTTATCTGCTCTCTCGCGTGGAATATATCCATGTGTTTGCGTTATTTAGCGTTGTCCATATCGTTGTGTTTGCGTGTACGTATCTTATGTTACAGTTATCTGTGTGTTTTCCTAGTTGTATATCTGTATGTCGCATAATGCTTGGTCATCTACACGATGTATCGGATAGTTTTGTTTCGCATACATATTCGTTATTATTTTGCATACATTTTTCTAATTCATTTTCTGTGATTGTAAAATATGTTCGACTGTCCGTGTCTACCGCTATTAAGGGTTGGTTCACCTCTATGCATATAAATGTGTTGTTTTGTTTGTGTATGGGTAGAGGTGTTACCTTTATTATATCGTATGTGGGGTACATAATTAGTGGGAATTTTATTACGGTGATTATACCTTCGTTATCGTAGTAATATACGCTAATCGTTATAAATTTTTCGATTGTTCCCTGTACGGTAACTACCGCGTAATATCTCTGGTTCCGCGTCGTCGTACTTGCCTGTGGTTAATCGCTGAAATATCTTAATCAATTACCTGAAAGAAACGGTTAGTCACAAATCCAATGGGGTATCGCTGTTGCTCAGAATAGATTTATTTTGACAGGATTAAATAATAACTGTAGTGACAGCTAGCCTAAGTATAATAAAAAACTATAACGTAAATAATCGAGGCGGTGCTCAGTTTATACAAAAGGCTAATAATTTCACTGTTCACGGACATGGCAGTCGAAGCCGCCGTGTAACTTGATCCGTTAGTCGGACGAAAAATAATAATAATCGAAAGGATCTATCATAATCTCTATCAGTAATGTTAATTATAATATTGCTTAGAGAAATCATAAATACGTAACGTAAATGTAGCTGTACCATATATCGGTGGACTCTGAAGCAAAGGCGAGGCTCGGCCAGCCGCTGTACAGAGAGATGCTCAGGCAAACCGCAGAATCCTCGGTGAACGCAGGGGCCCAGCAAGGCCGCAGTCACTTCACTGGCACTTCCGTTCGAGGGTCCCGCGATGATTCCAACTCTCTCGAAAGTCCCGCACTATTCCTTTAATCTGTAAATTTAGCGTTGGCTCTCGAAAAAGATGCCGCGGGGGGCACAGCCACAATGACGGACGGCGCCGCCGTCCGCCTTCTGCGCGTGACTCTCGGTCACCCTCGTGTATTTCTGTTAAGTAGCTGCCCTCAAGACCGTGTTTGTAGGAACAGGGTGGCAAGGATCATCCGCCGGATGATCGTAGCTGCCCTCAAAGTATGTCGACACTCAGTGAAAGCTTTCGAATTCTCACAAGAACAATGACAGTCGTGTCATAACTCAACGCGTGACGAACAATAGGCTCGGCGCACGCACGTGCGCCCTCGGGCCCGTCGTCTCTCTGTCTCTCTCACCGCAGCGCCAGCGCCTCGGCGGACTCCGCACCGTCAGTAATCTGGCGGCTCGCTCTGCCGAGCTCCGCGTCGATAATCTCGACCGTTTCCGTAACATTCCCCAATTTCCCTGTGCGATTTGAAATGGAAAGTGCGTTCCTAGTGGTATTTGTGTCGCTATTTCCTTAAGATTATTGATAATCGTTTCGATTGGTATTAATCTTATGTTTATTATTCCGCTTTTCGCGCTGTTTAGATGGGCAATAATGTCTATAATATCGATTATTAAGTCTTTGATGATCATTTAATATGATGAAGTGTCCATCCATCTCTTCTCGATATCCGAAACTTGTTGTCGTTTGTAGCCAATTTTGTCGTATTTTTTCCGTTATGTTTAGGAATCTTTCTTCGTTTTCTTGTATAAATTTTTCTGATTCCTCCACGTGTACAATGGTTGCGTTTAATACTTTTACTTGATTTTTTAATGCGTGCTGCAGCGTTTGTTGTTTATCTTTTATTAATTTTAATTGGTCGGTGATGATTCTTTCATCGTCGGCGTTCATTGTGCTAAATAGCGTTTTTGCTAATGCGTTCCGAAGCCATTTATTAGTCCTCTTCGTGTTGTCTTCGTGTTAGCTGGTGGGTTTTCATTAATTGTGTTAATAAAGTTACTGGTTTTTTTATATTCTTTTTATGTTACTTGCAGTAATATACTGCATGTTTCTTTTATTTTTTGCTCCAATGGCTTAGTAGCATAGTGCTCTTGTTTGTGCCATATATCCCATTACTTGCTCTTGTCGGTAGTCCATTGCTGTGATGTCTGTTTTGATCACCATTTTTCATGTGGATTCGACTTGATTAATTTTTCCTAATTTTTTAAAATATATACCTGTTCGAGTTGGAAATTTTTTATTTGCCAGATGTCGTAGGTGTCAGGTTCTTTTATCCTGCTTGCGTTCATGGCAAAAAAGTTCCTGGAATATAAGGTTATGTTACATTATTATATACCATAGGTGACATTTTATGTCGTTGTGCTTTCTTAAAAAGTTTGTTAATGTATTTCGTTTCTTTTCTCGTTGTCCGTCAGTCTGTCTTTAGACACGTTGGCGTGTGTTGCGCGATTTTGTCTCGTCTTAGTGCGTAGTTTCTTTTGCTAACTCAAAAAAAGAAAAAAAACTCTCTTTCTCCGCTTTCTTTTTGATTTGTGTACTTGCTCTTATTCATGGCTCCGAACGCGCATGAATTGCAGTTCACCGTGGAACAAACGTGTGTTCATACTACCGGTGACCTTGTGGAGCGTAAGGAGGAGGTGCATGATCATCTGGCGCGCACTCTTCGTCCGGGACGAAGATCCGTGATCGTTCTAGGACCCTTTCTACCCTTAATAATGGACACCTCTCCTCGCGAACCTTTTCGGCCTTCGGTACCTTTAGACGCGCCGGCGCCTCATTTGTTTTAGGGGTCGGGTGATCTATCGCTACTTTTGTGAGCAGCTTCGCCGCCCTGGGCCTTCTCATCAGGAGACGTCTCCACGCGAGGGTCTAGGCCGAGGTCGTGGTCGTGGTTGGTCAGCTTAAGGTAGGATTTATTTTTACGTTTACTATTTTTCTTTTTTCCTGTTTATTTTCCTTCTTTGCGCGTCTTTATTTTATAAAATTTTTTATTCGATAAAAGCTTTTAATCGATTCATGTGTACGCGTATCGTTCTTCTTTCCATTTTGATCGTGTAATTCACGTCAGAATTTTTCTTGATGACTACGTAAGGTTCGATCCATAGGGAGTCTAATTTTCTTAATCGTCTTCGGCAAACTGTTTCGTGTAAGAGGACTTTTTCTCCTACCGTGAAGCCTGTTTTACGTGTCTTCCTGTCGTAGTTCCTTTTTGCTTTATCTTTTTCTTTTTTGAAGTGTTTCACGAGTTGATTACTCGCTCTCAATCTTTCTTTTAATTCCTGTGCGTAATCGTCGTAATTATATGTTGGTTTCGGTGGTCTCGTTAATACTGTCGGGATTTCGACTTGGTACTAATCAAAGGGTGTAAATCCTGTAAACATCGCGAACGGTATCCATTCATCCCAGTTCGTCTGATCTTCATTTATATAGTGTCGTAGATATTCGGCTAATGTTCTGTGCGATCGTTCTAGTGCGCCGTTGCTTTCTGGATGATAAGCAGTTGTTTGAATTATATTTATTTTTAATAATTTGCACGTATTTTTAAATATTTCGCTAAAGAAATTCATTTCCTGGTCGGTTAAACTTCTTTCCGATATTCCGTGTTCTAGTATAATTTTTGTAACAAATTCCTTACTAATAGTATTCGCTTCTTGATTTGGAATCGGAATAGCTTTACTAAATTTAGTTAAATTGTCTTGAAAGGCTAATAAATATTTATTTCGTTAAAAGTGATTGTTAACGGTTCAACTATGTCTAATGCGCATTTTTCAAATAGTTTATTAGGTGTGTCCGTGATTATTAACGGTACTTTATTTTTTCGCGATAATTTATTTTTCTGGCAGGATTCGCATTTTGTTATATATCGTTCGACATCTTTTGTTAGTCCTTTCCAGTTATGTTGGAGTCAAATTCTTTTTATTGTTCGCTCGATTCCTTGATGCCCTCCATAGATGCATCATAATATTTGGCTAGAATTTGTTTTTTCTCCTCTTCTGTATATGTTTTTGCTTGTTCTTCTTTTTCTTCTTCTATGTTTAGAATTTCATACTCAGTATTCTTATCTGCGGGTCCCGGTATCGCGTTGCGACTTAATGCGTCGGCATTCGCGTTTGCTCGTCCGGCCTTATGTATGATTTCGTAGTCATACTCTTCTAGTTTTAGTCGCCCTAGTTTTAATCGGATTAGTCTTGATCCGGGGTCGTTCACATTAAATAACCATGTCAGCGGTTTGTGGTTATTATTCAATTATTATTTTGAATTTTGTTCCGTAAACAACGTATGGTCTGAAATGCTTTACTGTCCAAACAAATAACTAATAGTTCCTTTTCGATTATATTATAATTTTGTTCCGCTTTTGTCAGCACTCTGCTAGCGTAAGCAATCGGTCGATCGTTTCCTATCTCTCCTTGTGATAACATTGCTCCGATCGCATAATCGGAGGCATCAGTGGTCACAATAAATTGCTCGATGAAGTCGGGATATATTAGCATTGGTGCAGTCATTAATTTTTCTTTTAATGTTTCGAATGCTGCTCTGTTGTCCACTCAAATTTTTCTGTTTTCTTGATTAGTTTTGTGAGCGGCTTAGCGATTCGCGAGAAATTCTCTATAATTTCCTATAGTATCCTACTAGCCCTATAAAAAATTGAATATCCTTTACTCTTTTCAGAAATTCTTATCCTTTACTCTTTTCAGAAATTTTATTGCAGTTAATTTTGATGGGTCGGGTGATATTCCATTTTCTGAAATTATATGTCCCAGATAAATCACTTCTTTGCGCAAAAATTCGCATTTATCGGGTTGCAACTTTAGATTAGATTTTCGTAGTTTTTGTAATATTTCTTTAAGTCGTTTATTATGCTCTTCTAAGCTTGATCCGTAGGTTACAATATCGTCGAGATATACCAGGCATCTAAGTCCTTGTACTCCTGTTAAGAAATCAAAGGAATTCATCAATCTTTGAAATGTTGCTGGCGCATTCTTTAATCCGAACAGCATTCGATTAAATTCGTAATGTCCGTAGGTCCGTGTTGAAAAAGCTGTTTTATTTTTATTCCTCTCAGCCATTGGGATTTGACGATATCCTGCTAAATCTAGCGTAGTGAAATATTTTGCATTTCCCAGTTGATCTAGGATGTCCATTATATTAGGCAGTGGGAATGAACCGCCTATTGTTAAATCATTTAGCTTTCGAAAATTTATGACTACTCGTTGCTTCGGTTTTTCGAATGCGTCTGTTTTCTTTGATACCACTAACAATGATGGATTCCATTGACTTGTGCTAGTCCGAATGATTTTGTTTTTAGCATTTCATTTATTCGTCAATTGACTTCTTATGCTTTTCTGGCAAACGATACGGTTTCATATTCACCGGAGCGGTATCGGCACGCGTGTTTATCTCATGCTCTACCGTCGCGGTGTGCGTCAGTGGTTCTCCTTCTAAGTGGAACATATCGTTAAATTCTTCGCAGATTTTCAAGAGTGTCTGCCTCTCTTCCGTATTTAAATGTTACGTTCGCAATAATTGTCAGATTTGTTGTTTACGCGGTATGTTTAATTTTTCTTAAAGGACAATTGGAAAATAATATAATCGACCAAAACTAGCAAAATTTGTTTATTTTTTCGTTTACGACGTTTCGACCATATGATTGTAGTCCTTTTCAAGTATGTGCTGGAATGAAGATTTAAATTGATTAACGGTTGAATAAATAGTAAATACACGCAACAAATTAAATGGGAACAATTTGAGTACCGATCAAAGGATACATGTAAACCAAAATATTATAAACTGCACAGGTCTCACTAGCAGAAACATTACATTTCAATATAATTGAAATCGAAAAATAAATTATGTTACAATTCATTGGACCAAATTCAAGAGATAAATTGATGTGTCAGCGTGAAATTACGTCAAGGAACTGGATAAATCAAAATACTAACGAATTAAACGACCTTTATTATTTTGTCGTAGATGTTGCTTAAACTATCCATGTTTTTCTGTAGGTTGATTAAATTATTGAATTTCTTAATATAAAACATTACAGCAATTTCTCTCTTTCGTACATATTTTTCACTGTGCAAAATATTAAGTTTTGACCAGTCAAATTCATGATCCGATTCTAATCTATGTTTACTTATGACGAAATGATTCGTTTCGTGTAATTTAATGTTATTAAAATATTCTTTCACTCGAGTACGTAAATGTCTTTTAGTTTTCCCAATGTATGACATATTACAATTCTGGCAATTCAATTTATATACATTTATTTTATCGTTATTATGTAAAATGTCTTTGCCACATTTTATTAAAGTATTAAGTTTTTTAGTTATTTTGTAGATGACGTTAAAGCCACTACCTCTCAATAGACGGCACAAGTCATGACTTGCATTTTTCACATATGGTAATGAAATAAAGGAAGTCCTATCAAAACGTGTATTTGTGTCAATGATATTATTGCGGTCACAGTTATTTAAAAAATTAATTCTTTTTTGTATGTGTCGTTTTATAATATGTTCAGGAAAACAATTATTGAGTAAGGTATCATGTACTAACTCAATATTTTCCTGTTGGAAACAGTCGTCAGATAATAAAATTGCGTGGTCAACTAGAATGTAAATAGTTAATTTTATATTTCAAAGGATAGTTAGAATAGTAATTTATATATCTCCCAGACCATGTAGGTTTCCTGTACCAATTAGTAATAAGTCTGTTATCGGAATGACCGTTGTGTTTAAAAAACTAATCGATGAATTAACTTCCATTTCATACGAGAATTTCAGACGTTGATGGTAATTATTGAAGGTCGTTAAAATTTCTTTCGTCTTTGTACGTAGCATTATGGCAAAAACATCGTCGTAGTAGGTATACAGGGCTGGTTCTAACCCAGGTTCTCTCAGAAGGGGTTAGGCGCGAGGGGAACCGCGGTGGGGGGGAGTGACGTCACGCGCGGGAAAGGAGGAACTGCGGCGTTCGCTGGGTGACGTCACCCGCGGGAAAGGGAGATCCGCGGCGCGAGCGATGGACGAGGGGGTCCGCGCAGTGAAGGGGGATCCGCGGCGCGAGCGATGGACGAGGGGGTCCGCGCAGTGAAGGGGGATCCGCGGAAAGAAGACGGTGGTGTGAGAAGGACAGCGCTACGTGTGGGAAAAGGATAGTGCTACGTGTGCGACAAGGATGTCATCAACGTGCGACAAAGATGGCGTCATCGTGAGACAAGAACGACGCAGGGTGGGAGAAGGACAACGCAAAGCTAAGTGAACAATGAGTATATGAATGAGAGAGAGAACGACAATAGCGCAAGAACAACGCGTGCGAGAGAGAGAGAACGATAGCACCTACGAAAGAGAGAACGATAATACCGCGAAACTTACAATTAGCGCGAGCGAGAGAGAACGATAGCGCGAAGACGACGCATGCGAGAGAGAACGATAATATCGCGAAACTTATAATTAACACGAGTGAGAAGGAGAGAGAGAGAGACTTACAATTAGCGCGAGACTTAGCGTAAGAGAGACGCAAGGATGGGAACGCAAGGGAGAGGTGCATAAATAATTATATTTTTTTAAATTAATATATAAAATTTATTTAAATGTGTGTTTTATACATATTTGTGTGTGTGTGTGTGTGTGTACTTAAAAATAAGAATATAATAATAAAATATAAAATAATATAAAATATAATAAAAATATAAAATTAATTGGGGGACGGTGCATCAGGTAGAGAGGGACCTGTCCTGGAACTGAAAAGACACACATTGCATTAGATTTAATCATTTATTTTAAGATATTTTATGATATAATATAAATAGTATGTTACCAGTAATATTTTCCATTCTCATCTGTACACAATATGGCCAGTTTATATTTTAATTCAGGTTTCGGTTTATCCTCTCGTAATCTCTGAAATTAAGCATAATAATTTTAAGTGTTTTAAATTTATTACACAGCAACAAAAATATTTTTACCTTCAGCCTTTCCAATTTCCACAATAGTGTATTCTCATAATCAGCTTCATCTAACTTTTCAGATTCTTTTACTGTTTCAAATGTTTCACATAGTCCCTTTCCAAAACATTTTAATGTAGCATGATTAGGATCTTTCTTGTAGATACAAAAATATGTATCACATATTTGAACTGAATTCGAATAAGCATCTCGACATTGGAGAAATTTCCTCAACAAATTTGTGCGAGGTTTCTTCAAGCCGAGTTCTCGATGTCTTATAAACTGAACGATTGAAGTTTCATGATTCCTCTTTGAAAGTTGTTCCCGCTCATATTGAAGTAATTCTTCAATCTCTTCATCACTAGTCCGACGAAAAACGAAATCAAGTAGTCTTTCTTCCGCCGCAACGGGATCCATCCAACAATCATCATCATCATACGGATCATCATTGCCGATAAGAATCTCTTCTTCCGCCATTGCAGGAGATCAACGAAACACACACAAGAGTAACGAAACGCAAAGAGCAACGAAAGAAATAATATTCTAATGTCGCAGACTCCTCTTCATTATATATCTTTTAATATCTTGCGTCTCATTCCAACTAGAGCATCACGTCTCATCTATCTCAGCATTTCTCTACATCTTTAGCGGAGCGTGTTGAGTTGAAAATTGTCAACTATTCTTATTCGCTTAGGAACGTATCATTATCGCTTTACCAAAAACGCGTCGTAAGACAAAAGTATGCATGTTCCCACACAACTTAGCATGATATAATACGTTAACCCTGATTGAACGGTCATCGAACGGTAATTGAACGCTCGTCGAACGGAAACGAACGTTCGTCGAATGGAAATGAACACCCATCGAACGACAGTTGAACGCCCGTCGAACGGAAACGAACGCTCGTCGAACAGAAACGAACGCCCGTCGAACGGTCATCGAACGGTAATTGAACGGTCATCGAACGGAAATGAACGGTCATCGAACGGTAATTGAACGGTCATCGAACGGAAACGAACGCCCGTCGAACGGAAACGAACGCCCGTCGAACGCTCGTCAAACGGTCATCGAACAGAAACGAACATAAATAAACACCCGTTAAAAATCAAACTATATTCGAGTTATCGAACAAATATTTAAATATACCACAATGTAGTATCGAAATACAATATATATGGCAGCTATATCACGTACAGAAACACGATACTGCGCACGTACATAGATAGGGATGAGGAAAGAATGAGGAGAATAAGAAAGACGATAAAAGTATATCGCAACATCAATTTATTATAATTATAAATATGGATTCGAAGAATTATTATCATGATATTTCAATCACCAATTATAAATCTTAAATACATTTTGTAGAGCGCAATTTCTTACATGATTTTCGCAATGCATAGTATTCTTAACATCTAATTTATTTAAAGAAGCTACATCCTCATAGTCTGCATTCAAAGTTTCGATAATCACATCGTTTCTCGCATCATTGTCCAGTATATCGGCCAGCCATTGTCGTTTTTCATGGCCTTTAACGTACACGAGAGGTGACGCATCATCCTCCTCCGTTGCACCCATCACCGCCGTCGTAATTAAACGTTTCGACTTCCAATATGAAACGTGTCCATCGTTCCACGATAACTCATGGTGATTTTTAATCAGCCATAAAACCTGACATCTCTCAGATTTTGTGAGCGTGTGCCATGGTACCGGACATGTAAAAATATAATGAGAAAGTACGGATCCTTTTCTCAAAACCGCAGCTTCCTTCACGACAAAATTTTTTCCAACGATAAATCCTTGCAGATCCACAAACGTTGGCGTAACCATGATGACAAGATCCGATCGCAGACTGATATCCGATCGCAGACTGATGTCGATCGTCAAACATCTCAATCTTTTATATTTTTCTTCATGTGCAATGGAGGGGATATTTGCTGATCTATGTAATTTTGCGGACTACATTGGTCAATGGATTATATTCGACAACCCGATCGTGCAGGATGAGACAATAGGCGGTAGTATTCGCCGGTATATTTTCCCTGCATTCAAACTCTATTCTCACGTCCACGGTAGCAGTTTTGACAGACTCGTTTTGTCTCGAGCAATCAATGACCGCGAGAGGACCGCAATGTAGAAACTTTGGAATAGTTAATAGCGCGGTGCTATTATCGCATCCGTAATAAGATTTGTGAAAACGAGAGTACATGTCGAATAGGACGGCGAATCTGTTTTTTTCAAAATCTAAATTTAAATCATCGTAGGGATAAAATTCCGAGTTTAAATAGAGTTTAACGTTGGTCAATTTGCAGTCATCGAACAGTGTAACATCTTGTGACACTGAATTCTTTTTACCAGTTTGCAGCGCAAAGATGACGTATCGCGGTTTCTCTAGCTGAGAGGCGGCTTTCACGGTCCACGAATGTTTGGTCGTGCTATGTAGCAGAGGAAATTCGTATAAATCCCAAGATCGGAAACTCATATTCAAGTATCGTCCGCTTTCCAACATTCGCAGCATTGATAATTTATTCATTTCGTTCAATATTACATGAGGCATACGCCACTGTATCTTGAGTAATTCAATCTCAGCTTCCGACGACGGATGTCCGAATAGACAATTATTATCGTTGCGCGAACGTATCAAAATCAATTCGTGACGAGCGTTAATCACAACGCGTTTATAATCTTCGCAAAATCCCAGCAACATGTTGAGCGGCACGCAATAGTTGAAATAATTTTTGTCACCGTTGTACGTCAAATCCCACGCAGCGTTCTTCAAGTTTATACTTTTCTGGTGCGTTAGAGAGACATAATTTTTGAGCGTTGATGTTATTCCAACATTTCTGTTGCGATCAATCTCTACTCCGTCGAGTTCGTATCGAAGCTCATCAAACATGAATGCGACGCAATTGTTTCTCTTCTACAACCTTCATTTCGTCATTTGCTTTATGCACATTAAACTTTCCCTCGATGTAAAGAAAGCTTTCGCACGGTAACGTGTACAAATCCTGATGTTGTATAGGTATTCGTATCTCATCGCTGTATCCAAGCGTCGTATTGGCGTACGGATTGTACGTATGAGTCTCAATCTTGACGATGCGATCGTCAAAGACTGGCTCGCCTCCGATATTCAAAATATCAATCATTCTTTTCGTACGATGAATCCCAATGATTTCAAAAATTCACGATTCAACGCGTTCAGCTTCTTTTTAACGGCTATCTTATTATTGTCACCCGATACCGCTCGCCTTACAGCAATAGTATTGTCCCTCGTAAAAGTATTGTCTCTCGCGTGCTCCGTTTCGTTCAGCACGAGCATACTATGTTTGTCGCCGCCGTATATGCAATCTTACGGTAATTTCCTCTCCTCGAAAATCGAGCAATCGGCCTCTTTGATCCACAATACGTATCGTTAAATCCGTAATGCTCCGTACGATGATCGGCAGATAAATGATCTGTGCCGGCGTTTCTGATATCTTATATCCTGGTGGTACGCTCGGTGAAAATTCATGTATCGTGTGTACGCGCATGCCATTGCTGTACGCACCAGTAGTCACGTTACATTCTATACGAATAATATTTACGTTTATAATATTAACAGGTTCATCCGATTCGTACCACTTGCGAGGTTGCAATATACGATTCGACGAGAATCCAAGCAAGGATCCTATATTGTCGGGTTTGATAAAGTTTATTCTGTAGGCGCATTTGATTTTGCTCTTTAGCGTACTGTGATTGGCGCGGAGTGTTATTGGATATTCCTCATCATAATCGTTTTCAACATCTCTGGAAAGGTGTTCATCCCGCAAAATTGCGCGTTTGAGATAGTCATTTATAGCGTGCAATTCGTACGATCCTTCGGGAATCGTAATTTCCTTGTCGTCATTGCCAAAGTAAAATTTATTATTTGAAAAATTTACGTTCGGAATCGTATGATAAGTTTCAAAATCCATTAATCCGAGCTCGTAATCGGCATCGGTCAAATCTATAGCAGGAAAATAGCTTACAGCGAGAACGCTGCTTCTATCGGTTAACGTAAGTGTCAGTGACATGTCGAACGAATACTGAGTCGTGACGATGGATTGTCAGGCTTTAAATTGATCGTTTGAAGAAATTTTAAACACAACTGTCCACAGATACTCTGATTATAACTTTGATAAGATGTATAATTGTATTCAATTTTCACTTCTCCGAAATATTGCACAAGTTCCTTGGGCGGTCGAAGATTTCCAAAACTGTCGAAATATACGACACGATCACCCCTCTTTGCGTACGCTACCCAATGAGTACCGGGACCATCAACGTCATCCAAATTGACGATTCCACTCTCGTTTCGTTGGATACCGCTTATCGGTAAATTATTGCATATGAAAACGCCTCGAAAGAAAGTATGCGCATACGTTTTGCAAATTGTTCCAATTGCACGTTAGTTGTCGCACCCGTAGGCATTTTTATTGTTTTTTCGACGTTTTTTTTTCTCTTAGATTTTGTTGAGAATCCCTGTCCACGCTTGTACGGAGCGAGATAAAGTCCGCGACCTTCCATAGCGCGATTGTGACGCTGCATCTCTTCCAGCTGACGTTGCGCCGCCTTGCTATCGTTTACCGCCTTTGCGATTCCCGCCGCACCGCCGGCCAAAGAACCGACAACTCCCAACAATGGCAAAAGTGGTAAAATACCACCGCGTTTCGCTATTGGAAGTATTTGTTTTTTTCTCCTCTTTGTCGTCGACGGCTTTTTCATCCCCATGCCGAGTTTTGTCTTTGCCTTCATTGCCGCCCAAACAGTCGTAGCGGCTGCTCTTTCACCATAAGTTGAATCCCTCGCGGTAATGCGTTCTCGCGCTCTTGCAGCTAGTATGCGATCCGCGATGTGACGTTGATCGAGGTCGTTGCTTCGCGAGTAAGCAATGTCGTGCTCGCGACACGCTGCGTCCAGTGGATTGATACCTCGATCGCCTCTAGCCAATCGTTTCTCTAATCGAGTTCCTAGCCCGCAAAACTGATAACCGGGAATATGCAATTCGATGGGGAGCGCGTTTATGGCATTTAAGAGACCGCTATCTCTTACGATTCTCGCTGACATTCGTAGCAATCTTTTATCAACGGAGGTGGACCGTCGATGTGTGTTCGTTGCCACGGTTGATTGTAATGTCGCATGCACGAACGATATTGTTGAACCTCCGAATCAGTCTTTATATGTTCTGGAAGCTTGTCCCACAATCGTTCCACGTAATCACCAAAATTTTGCAGTAAAAGAATCTTTGGGATATACTGCAGTTGTTTGGTGGTAAGCCCGAGAATGTCTCTCTCATCCGACAGAAGGAGAAACATTTTTGATACTGAGCGGTTTCGAATCGAGACACTTCTATAAATAGGTCTTCCCCTCGTGATCATTCGCAAAATTGATTCGAAAGAAAAAACCTGCGGTTCGTGCGCCAAGCGCGGGTAATCAAAGTATCAAATTTCGACGATAGAAATGCGTCGAAAATCGAACCGTTGAGTTTAACGTTCGGAGAGAAGCATGAGAAAAAAATAAAAGAGTCAAAGCAAGGAATAAAACGAGCACGGATAAATATGCCGATAAACGATTCACCGATATATTCGACACCGAATCGATCAAAGCGAAGGAAGCAATTTTCTAATATGGCTACTGTTTCTACTCCGATAAAAGTGCAACCGCGGCAAACAATACCATCCACGTCCGTCGAAGAAATTTACGAGACCACACCCGATTCGTTTGTAACATCGGTCCGACACGAATTAGAAACGTCCGAAGGTTAAAAAACCGAGATCATTTTGGTCCACTGGCGCAAAAATATATAGGAGATATTATGAGTGTTGATAAAAATAAGAGCATGGATTATGTCTACGGTGTTAAATTTACCAGCGAAGGAATGATGCTCGGTGATAAACGTTTCGATGTGGACAAGGATGATAATATAATTATCGATGGAATAAAATATAAGGGAACCGTAAGGGAAAGTATCTACGATTTGATTTTTAAAAAATTTCCCAATCATAAAAAGTATACTCAAGACGATTTGTATAAATATCAAAGTATATTAAAAACAACAAATGCGCATAAACAATAAAATTAATAATCCTATTAAAACTAATAAAGGATACAAGTACAAATATATAAAGGAATACAAGTACAAATATATAATTGCGCCATTATTCCCCGATAGAAAGATGGGAAGAGGTATAGATACGCCGCGCACCATGATGGTATAACGGTGCGGCGGGAATCGCAAAGGCGGTAAACGATAGCAAGGCGGCGCAACGTCAGCTGGAAGAGATGCAGCGTCACAATCGCGCTATGGAAGGTCGCGGACTTTATCTCGCTCCGTACTAGCGTGGACAGGGATTCTCAACAAACTCTAAGAGAAAAAAAAAACATCGAAAAAACAATAAAAATGCCTGCGGGTGCAACAACTAACGTGCAATTGGAACAATTTGCGAAACGTATACGCATACCTTTCTTTCGAGGCGTTTTCATGCGCAATAATTTATCGACAAGCGGTATCCGACGAAACGAGAGCGGTATCGTCAATTTGGATGACGTTGATGGTCCCGGTACTCATTGGGTAGCATACGCAAAGAGGGGTGATCGTGTCGTATATTTCGACAGTTTTGGAAATCTTCGACCGCCCAAGGAACTTGTGCGATATTTCGGAGAAGTGAAAATTGAATACAATTATACATCTTATCAAAGTTATAATCAGAGTATCTGTGGACAGTTGTGTTTAAAATTTCTTCAAACGATCAATTTAAAGCCTGACAATCCATCGTCACGACTCAGTATTCGTTCGACATGTCACTGACACTTACGTTAACTGGTAGAAGCAGCGTTCTCGCTGTAAGCTATTTTCCCGCTATAGATTTGACCGATGCCGATTACGAGCTCGGATTAATGGATTTTGAAAACGGACTTATCATACGATTCCGAACGTAAATTTTTCAAATAATAAATTTTACTTTGGTAATGACGACAAGGAAATTACGATTCCCGAAGGATCGTACGAATTGCACGCTATAAATGACTATCTCAAACGCGCAATTTTGCGGGATGAACACCTTTCCAGAGATGTTGAAAACGATTATGATGAGGAATATCCAATAGCACTCCGCGCCAATCACAGTACGCTGAAGAGCGAAATCAAATGCGCCTACAGAATAAACTTTACCAAACCCGACAATATAGGATCCTTGCTTGGATTCTCGTCGAATCGTATATTGCAACCTCGCAAGTGGTATGAATCGGATGAACCTGTTAATATTATAAACGTAAATATTATTCGTATAGAATGTAACGTGACTACTGGTGCGTACAGCAATGGCATGCGCGTACACACGATACATGAATTTTCACCGAGCGTACCACCAGGATATAAGATATCGGAAACGCCGGCACAGATCATTTATCTGCCGATCATCGTACGGAGCATTACGGATTTAACGATACGTATTGTGGATCAAAGAGGTCGATTGCTCGATTTTCGAGGAGAGGAAATTACCGTAAGATTGCATATACGGCGGCGACAAACATAGTATGCTCGTGCTGAACGAAACGGAGCACGCGAGAGACAATACTTTTACGAGGGACAATACTATTGCTGTAAGGCGAGCGGTATCGGGTGACAATAATAAGATAGCCGTTAAAAAGAAGCTGAACGCGTTGAATCGTGAATTTTTGAAATCATTGGGATTCATCGTACGAAAAGAATGATTGATATTTTGAATATCGGAGGCGAGCCAGTCTTTGACGATCGCATCGTCAAGATTGAGACTCATACGTACAATCCGTACGCCAATACGACGCTTGGATACAGCGATGAGATACGAATACCTATACAACATCAGGATTTGTACACGTTACCGTGCGAAAGCTTTCTTTACATCGAGGGAAAGTTTAATGTGCGTAAAGCGAATGATGAAATGAAGGTTGTATTGGGAAACAATTGCGTCGCATTCATGTTTGATGAGCTTCGATACGAACTCGACGGAGTAGAGATTGATCGCAACAGAAATGTTGGAATAACATCAACGCTCAAAAATTATGTCTCTCTAACGCACCAGAAAAGTATAAACTTGAAGAACGCTGCGTGGGATTTGACGTATAACGGTGACAAAAATTATTTCAACTATTGCGTGCCGCTCAACATGTTGCTGGGATTTTGCGAAGATTATAAACGCGTTGTGATTAACGCTCGTCACGAATTGATTTTGATACGTTCGCGCAACGATAATAATTGTCTATTCGGACATCCGTCGTCGGAAGCTGAGATTGAATTACTCAAGATACAGTGGCGTATGCCTCATGTAATATTGAACGAAATGAATTACGGAATAAATCCTGCGAATGTTGGAAAGCGAACGATACTTGAATATGAGTTTCCGATCTTGGGATTTATACGAATTTCCTCTGCTACATAGCACGACCAAACATTCGTGGACCGTGAAAGCCGCCTCTCAGCTAGAGAAACCGCGATACGTGATCTTTGCGCTGCAAACTGGTAAAAAGAATTCAGTGTCACAAGATGTTACACTGTTCGATGACTGCAAACTGACCAACGTTAAACTCTATTTAAACTCGGAATTTTATCCCTACGATGATTTAAATTTAGATTTTGAAAAAAAATAGATTCGCCGTCCTATTCGACATGTACTCTCGTTTTCGCAAATCTTATTACGGATGCGATAATAGCACCGCGCTATTAACTATTCCAAAGTTTCTACATTGCGGTCCTCTCGCGGTCATTGATTGCTCGAGACAAAACGAGTCTGTCAAAACTGCTACCGTGGACGTGAGAATAGAGTTTGAATGCAGGGAAAATATACCGGCGAATACTACCGCCTATTGTCTCATCCTGCACGATCGGGTTGTCGAATATAATCCATTGACCAATGTAGTCCGCAAAATTATATAGATCAGCAAATATCCCCTCCATTGCACATGAAGAAAAATATAAAAGATTGAGATGTTTGACGATCGACATCAGTCTGCGATCGGATATCAGTCTGCGATCGGATCTTGTCATCATGGTTACGCCAACGTTTGTGGATCTGCAAGGATTTATCGTTGGAAAAAATTTTGTCGTGAAGGAAGCTGCGGTTTTGAGAAAAGGATTCTCATTATACTTTCTCATTATATTTTTACATATCCGGTACCATGGCACACGCTCACAAAATCTGAGAGATGTCAGGTTTTATGGCTGATTAAAAATCACCTAGACTTGTGTGGCGCGAGATTTACGGTGTTCGAGAATCGCGTATCGACTGGTGCGGTGATAAACTATAATCACATCGAACCGCGCCAATTTCTCGATGACGCCAAAGACATTGTGTTGGAACATGTGCAGAACGTTATGAAAAAACACTGTAATGTGAAAGTGAACACTATATTTAATGGCGAATTTGTGGCTGGAGATAAACGCGCCAATAAAAGTGTTAATACGAGAAACTATGAACTCTTTCGCACGTCCGATTTATGCGAGTGGTACGAGCGCCGCGTCATCGAACCCACCCTAGTCTCTGGAAGAGTTTCAGGAACGCGATAGCGGGTGGGCATTGTCGCGAATACTGAACTTAACTGTAAATATAAACAAGTATAATCCTTTGCGCGCGGGATGTTACATTAAATTGCCGTGGGAGATTATGATGAAAAGAGCGATGATTAACGTGCAATCAAAGGACAATGCGTGTTTCGCGTGGGCAGTAGTCGCCGCTCTGTATCCCGAAAAGAAAGGTGAAACGAGAATCATCGTACCCGCATTACGCGACAGTGCTGAATCTCCAGAACATTGAGTTTCCGGTGACTGTGAATCAGATTAAGAAATTTGAACTTACAAATAACATTTCAATCAATGTATACGGCATCGAAGACAAGAACAGCATTGTCCCGATACGTCTTTCGGACCAGAAACGGGACAGGCATGTCAACTTCCCG